>BMAU01017680.1:0-230000 GCA_019973935.1 Trichonephila clavipes | reverse complement strand
ATCAAAGACGTTCGAAGTTTTTATCTAAGAATAAAGCGCAAAACTTTAATTTCGAAGTTTTATCAAAAATAATAATAAATAAATAAAAACAGAAGGAGAAAAAATTAGAAAGTACTAAAACGAATGCTAGAAATAGCCGAAATCAAATACACTTAGTTATTTTTAATAAAAAAAAATTGAAGAACTAGAAGGCACAATTTCGCATATTTAAAATTCTTACTTTCAAACTAGAATACGATACATATTTTAATTTTAACAGTTTTATTTGTAACAGCAACTTATACGTTTTTTCTCAAAAAAATTAGCTACCCTAATTTAGAGAAAATGTTTCCGTAATGACAAATATGATAATCAAACGCTGGTTTTGTAGTTTAAGTATTACACTTCTTTAAAAAAATTGCAAAATAAGGCTAAGTTTGGTTTTTAAAATAATGTAATACATAATAAAATTACAATAAACTTATTTACATAGAATTTTTAGCTCGAATGTGAACTATTTCACACTTCTATGATATGTTAAGATTTTTTTTTCTTTTTTCTGAAAAATGCTGCCTTCTTTTGCATTGTTTGTTACACATTTTAAATTTTATGCTTAAATATTTAATGCAATTATTATATTGTTATTCGATACAGTTTCTTATAAAACATATTAATTTTCATTAAGATATCCGACTACGTTCGGAACCATGATTTTGCAAAAGCTTGTAAATGGATAATATTAATGATATTTAGTGTCACTTAGATTAGAAAATATATATAAAATTGTTTTAAGAATAGTATTACAATATAAAATTATTTAAGTACAAAATTTTGACAAAAAATTAACATAGAATGACCAATTTTCAAAATGTTCTCTTTTTGTGGAAAATGCTTCTATTATAATAATATTTCGCCTATACATAGCTCAGACCTCTGTGCAGAGGCTCAACTAAATTTTCAATATATATATATATATATATATATATATAATAAAAATGGATTTACCATGTTTTACGACAACGCAAGTGAAAAATTTAAAGAATAAAACGCCGATAATTATTTCAAATGGTTGTAACTCTGTAAATATTGTGAATTTTTCAAAACTCCTAGTTAAGCCCCCGTAGAGAGGTCTGAGCTATACACAGGTAAAATATTATTATAATAGAAGCATTTTTCACAAAAGGAGAACATTTTGAAAAAAGGTTATTCTAAGTTAATTTTTTGCCGAAATATTGTATTTAAATAATTTTTTGTCAAAATGTCCTTAAAGAAATTTCATACATGTATTCTAATCTAAGTGACACTAAATATCTTGAAAATTATCCATTTATGCTCTTTTTTAAAATCACGGTTCCGAACGTAGTCGGATACCTTAAATGTCATGTTGTAAACTGTCGGGTAGCTAACATAATTAAGTTTTTAAAACTGACTTGAAAATAAGTTTGACTTTTTACAGTTGTTTCAGCTTTAAACTCCTAGATGGCAATAGTTAAAAGAAGGAGATTTTAATAGCATCTTATAGTTTAATAAATTCTCTTCAATCGTAGATATTTTACAGAATGCTTTCAAACATCTTCTCACTAGAGATAGACCAAAAAGGAGGATTACCACTTGAAAAATCTTCCATTTGATACGATACAATCAGTCTTACAATACATGATCGATTCTTTCTTTTCAGGGGTTGAGCACCCCTAATCTTCTTGGGGTAAATCAAATCTTCAAAGTGAGCCAAGCCACTAAACATAAAAGTCAAGAGGAGTCAGGTTGAAGTCACTCGACTTCGTTCGATGGATGATGTGTTCAGTGTCAAAGGATCAATTTTGTCTCGCATATCAAAGATAGCCAGTATTTTAAAGCATTGTCTACAGCAGTGGTGTCCAACACGTGGCCCGCCAGTACGTAAGTTGCGGCCCGTCGAATCTTTTAAAAAAATTTTAAATATCTGGTTTTTAAAGTTAATTTTTATTTTGAAATTTGTGTGTGTGTGTGTGTGTGTGTGTGTGTGTGTGTGTGTGTGTGTGTGTGTGTGTGTGTGTGTGTGTGTGTGTGTGTGTGTGTGTGTGTGTGTGTGTGTGTGTGTGTGTGTGTGTGTGTGTGTGTGTGTGTGTGTGTGTGTGTGTGTGTGTGTGTGTGTGTGTGTGTGTGTGTGTGTGTGTGTGTGTGTGTGTGTGTGTGTGTGTGTGTGTGTGTGTGCGAATCTACAATGTATTTGCCTGTTCTTGTTTTAAAATAAATCCTTTTTGATAATAGAAATGTCCTTTAGATTAAAATAGATTTCTATCTTATCAAACAGTTACATTTGATAAAATAGAAATCTGTAATAAATTTCTTTTTTAATAAATTCCGAATTGAATTATGCGTATCATTTACTATGGATGCTACATGATTCTCTGTGTGTGCGGCTTTCATTTCTCCTCCTCCTTTTCTGTTTGGTGTGCCCATAAAGCAAGAGGCAATCACACAGAGATGTTTTTTTAAAGTTTAAAAAAATATTCAGGATGATTAAGATGAAGGGCAATGTGTATACTTAATCGTTTGCGAATGACAGCACAATCAAATTTCAACAATTAATAACGAAAGATCAATTTAAAAGGAACACCGTAATTTTCTAGAAAATTACAACTGTAATATTTTAAACATTATTTTCATCATTGCATTATTATATTATAAAAACATTATTGTATTATCTATGTCTGTATACATGAAAAATAATGAGAGCAATAATAGTAATTCATTCTGTTTTAAATTTTCACTCCAATGAATTTTTTTTGTTTCCAAATCTGATATAAAGGTTCATACTTTTATGTGCGGCCCACAAGATTATAATGTTTTTCCGAAGTGGCCTGCGATATCATTTGGGTTGGCCACCCCTGGTCTACAGTATTGTTGTTGCATAAGCCAATTCTTCAATTTGATTTTCCTGTGTGAATGAATACAAGAGAATTTGAAAGTGTCGTTTTTTTGTCTTGTCTTTTTTTTTTAGTTTGCTTTATACTTATAAATTACAAATCATAAGGAAACAAATACATATTTTACATCTGAAGACCATTGTCAAGTTTTTATCACCTCTCTTTCAAGGTTTGAATTTTAAATTAATTTGAGCCAAAGAATTATTTATATATGTGTGTGTGCAACAGCACAATCTCTTAATTTTACTCTGTTTTAATTCATTTCCTATTCATAGAAAAACTAACTGAACAACTTACGCAAGCAATTTCCCAGAGAAACCTCATTCAAATAATTCTTTAAAACTACCTACACAGTATATAAAAAATTACAACTATTTCCCTTCTCTTGAACAAGTAATTATAACATTCCTATTATATTTTTTCTCTGTTTTTCCTTATTTTGAATGTAAAAAGAGATAATAGTGCCCCTTTTGGAACTTGAGAGAAGAAGTCACTCAATTCTTTTTCCTGATATAAAAATTACCTAAATAAATTGGCGTGTTTACTACAAAAAAATTTCTCTTGCCAAGACCGAAGTATCTTAAATAACAATAAAATCATTAGGTGTATATATACATAATAAGCATCAATTAAAAGGCAAAAATTAAAAGCAAAGACGTCTTCTACTTTTCATAGAGTATACATAGAGTATAGAGTATGATTTAAAAGAAACCTAATATTTTCTTTAAATTTTTGATTAGAAATGTAATAATTAAAAGCTCAGTTTAAGTAAATTTTTGATAGATTGCACAAAATATTTTTAAGTGACTTAAAAGATAGTTTTCTCGGATATGAAACAAATTATATTTCTAAATGGTCAATGCGTTTAAAAAATATAATATATATTTCTCTATTTCCTTACTTTGTTATATAATTATACCATAGCCCTTCGTGAACAAATGAAAAAGAAAAAAATGGATTAATTAATGGCTTGGTGTTTTTTGGAACGATACTAATTGAATACTTAAAAATCTGAAAAATTTTTGAATTTAGTTCTCTCCAAAAAAAATTAACCGCCGATTTAATGAAAAAATAAAATTGAAAAATTTTTCCCCGAAAGCATTCAAAAAATGGATTAATCATTTACAGTTTATGCATTTTAATGCATATTTATACCGTTATACCTATTCACCGATTAAATGTTAAATGTGTAGGTGCTTTTCTTAAATTATAAACAAAAAACGTAAATTTACATTTTAAAACGAAAACAAAATCTTTCATTTTGATAGAATTAGTTTTAGTCTTAAATAAAACAAACATTCAGTTGATCTATATGAATGTTTTGTTGATAAACATTGATTGAATTTGAATTATTCATAGATTATATTAGTTTATATAGTCCTAAATATATAAAATTAATTTAATTATAATCATATAACTACTATGGATTTCATTTAAATCTAATATTTGCAATTATTAAAAAAAAAGCAATTATTAAAACTCTTAAAAGTATTCTGACAACGATTTTTCATTATTTGGCTATGTTTGTTATGTAATCAGCGCATGAAAAAAGAAGTTATTAAACGTTGTATAGAAGGAATTTTAAGGAAGGCAATTTTATGTAAGCTCGCTACGAGGGAAATCGGATGACATCTCCTGCCTTCATCTACCGCTTCAGTTGCCGAACAACTGTGTTCTGCCCGATCTTTTTCCAAATTTCTGGTAAAAGCACTTGTAAGACATTTAGCGCCATCTAGTAAACGTTGTAGAAACAAAAATCTAAAAATGCTGGATTTTCGGGGGGGGGGGATACGCTGAACACTTTTCAGAATATTTTCTTTTCTTTTTTTTTTTTTTTTTTTAATCTTATTCCCGTGGTTAAAGTGTTACATATTTTTTCAATCGGATAACTTTTCTGTTATATCGTTTCGTTTGCAAACAATATACGATAAACATAAATTTTTTTAAACGTTTTCGATAAAAATTAGGTGATGTAGAAAAATAAAATAATTCATACCATCTTACTAAAAAAGTATGCAAGGCTAAAAAGTAATCAAATTATTTCCTTTTTTAGCTCAAATCAAAAATGTTATTTTTAGAAATGTAAACTACTTACATATTCATTTAACATAAAAAATTTATATACAGTCGGACCCCAATTTACCGAGCCTCTATCTAGCGAGTTTTTCCATTTAACGAATTTTTCTCTTTCCCCGATTAAAATGAAAGCAAAAACCTCGACTTAATGAATAATAAACCCCGAATTAATTATTTATTTAAACAGCTGTAAAAAAATGTATTAGTTTATGTTAGAAAAAGTTAGATTTTTTTTCTTCAAATGGTACACTTTTTTTGCCCAGAACAGAAAAATACTTTTCTTGCAAGTAGCAAATTTCCTCGGAAAAGCATGCAGACCATAAAAAGACTTTACAGGTGCAGATGAGTCATGAGTTTAACCTATCGCGTGAGTCTTAAATAGGATAGGAAATTACTTTCTTATCTCATCCCAATCCACAAAGCAGAAAATATTTTAAGCTTTTAACGAGCATGTTACATTGAATGAGTGAATACTTATCTGTGTTTCTGAACCGATGAACAGCGATCCTAATGCAGAAATTGATAATGAAACTTCCATCACATAACTCTTACGTTTTCTACTGCTTTACATCAAGGGCTAACTTATAGGTCAAGCAAAAAAGGTTTAACTTTAGGTGGGCTGCAGAAAAAATCAATATTCAGGGAAACGTAATTTTAATTCCAATTATACATTATAATAAACATAAATAAAAGAACAAAAGAAATTTAATATACTTACGTCCTGACACCAACATCTCTTCTCTTCTGCTATTTTTCCTATTTCGGGAAAAATTTTGATATTTTATCACATATCATTGTGTGCCAAAATACTGGCCGTAAAAATCGAAAGATTTCTGTACTTTTTCAATTCCCGGAAATTATACTTCATTCCCGGGATTTCCCGGGAATCACCTGGACCAAAACACGCTGGAATAGTTTGTTGGCAATATTTGAAAGATTTTTAGAAATAAAGTCAGCAATTTTAAAAGCATTAATTGACATTAAAGAAGAACAAATGATGAGACCAATGTAGAGTTAAAAACTGGGACTACAATTGTAGCAGGCTTACAGCCACAGTAAAAATTGGCTTAGAAAAATTATGCAGACGAAATGGAAATTTGCTAACAGCAGAAGGTATATTTTCTTTCGTTATTGGAGAATTGAACGAACAAATTTCAAAATTTGCGAAAAATACGAAATATTCTCTAATTCAAAAAATTAATGAGAGACGCAACGTTAAATTAATAGTATTAATGCAATACCTGATCGATATTTCGCGATTGCCTGGTAAAAATGTTTTGGTTAGACAAACCCCAATGATATATATATATATATATATATATATATATATATATATATAGGGACAAGGTTTTTCTGCGAAGAAGAGGAATCAATATCCAACTCTTCACACTCAGAAGAAGAGAGCATGGAGATGGAGATTTTGAAAGAAAAACCTCTGACGTTGGACGAAAAATTAGAGAAAGCAATTTACTCTGAAACAAAAGCTTTACATTGTTCATCCAAGAAAAGTACTAGTTTCAACAAAAGACGTAGTTGTTCGACTCAACTGAAAATCCATCACCTAACATTATATAACTATGTGAGGCTTTAAAAACAATTCCTCCAACGTCAGTTGAAGCCGAGAGAGCATTTTCTGCTGCCGGATTATTCGTCACAAAGCTTAGAACTAGGCTCAGTGATAAAAGCATAAATTGCTTATGCTTTCTGAAATCCTATTTTGAAAATGAATAATCAATTTATTATATATTTTTGTATTTTTAGCTCATTATACAGTGTTTCTCAAAATGTGGGGATTATTAATTTTCTGAAAGTAAACAAACAAAAAATACGTTGATATATCAGTACTGCTCAAAGCATTTTATAGTTAATTTAAGGGGAGTTGGAAACCTCTCTCTCTCTCTCTATACTGAAAATGTTAAATTGGCTGTTTTTTCGATGTACCTTTTCTCAAAATCTGTTTCATGTACATGCTTGAAATTTTTCATACTATTAAAGTACACCTCTCTCATTATACTAAAATGAGTTTTTAGCTAATTTTGAATTTTTTAAGAAATTATGAAATATTTTATCAAACATTGCGAAATTTGACCCATGTTTTACTTAAAAAATTTGCAAAAGTTAAATTGTTGAGTGTTTTACAAAAAGCTCATTTTAGTATATATTAGACATCATTATAAATAATTCATAAAAAATTTACGTACCTGTGAACAGTAGTTTCTCAGAAAAGGTACATCGCACATTAAAATTTACATTTTGAGATAAATTGATTTTAATGTATACAGGGAGACTTCTAATCGGCTGGGAAATAAAAAAAATAAGGCTCAATTTAAAATAAAAGATACATGTTTTGGTTTATATCAATCGTTACACTTTTAAGCATAAACAAAGTAATTTGTTTACAATTTTCGCCATTAAAATGGGCATTGCCCAAATTCAACGAATATTTAAAAATACATTTTAAAGGCTTCTAAATACCCCAGAGGTTCCAGTAAGGTATTTTTAGGAAGGTTAAAATCTATACAATTTGTGTGTGTGTGTGTGTGTGAAAATGTAAAAATCTCAAATTGTCAAAAAAATAAGATTTTAGCTTTCCAACACCCCTTAACAATACTCAGTTAAGAAAGTTTAATAATTACCAGTAGCCCCATGGACTCTTCATATAAAAAATTAATTTTTGCATATAACACTTATCCTGATGATTTGTCCAGTTTATAATTAATTATTTCAATGCCGATTAAAAATTACGTGATTCGTTCCCCAATTACACAGTTTAACACGTAGGCGATCGTATGTGGTGTATTGGGGGGAGGGCAGTGGCGTAACGGAAAATAATTGGGCCCCCCGCAAGGTCAGATCTTGAGCCCCAAGCCGGATATATATATATATATATATATATATATATATATATATATATATATATATATATATATATACAAAGAATTGCAAAACCATATCATAATGTACCTTTACACATCACGTAAAAAAATATTTAAATATTAAACTTATAACTGAATATAAAATCAACCTGTGTCTGAGTAAACAAAGTAAATAACGTTTAACATTAGAGAGTATTTATAGTATTTAAAAAATGGAAAATCTAACAACAGCCGACTGATAACCTGGTAACTTAAATGAAAACGATACACTAAGAAAAACACAAACACTGTAAAATAATATTTTCGATTTCAGATCCTTATGATGTAAAAAAGGTATCACTTACCAAATTTTTCGTTTATGAATCCAGGGATGAGCTTGACTTTGTTCATCAAGTTCCCCGGCATTACTACTACTAGCACTTGCACAAGATGAACTTGCGGATATTAAAAAGTTATCCAATTTTGCATATTTGCTATTAATATTATACTCCTTTTCCTTTCGAATTTTCCGTTTTTGAGAAATACTCATTTTTTTTAACTCCACTCATTTTAGGGCCGCGTTTCTTCTTGTCTTATTAACAAAATAACAATATAAGAACCAGAATAATTAATTCCGTTTTTACAAAAAACAGCTCTAATATTACAAGAGAGAAAAGTGAGATCAAAATGTTTTAACAGCGAAGGAACAATCCCTATATTGAAATTGAATAGGCGTTGAATAGGCGTTGAATAGGCGTTGTTCTTTGGGCGTCCGGACTGTAAGAACAGTCCTCAATCCCATATCGTGAAAGTCTATGATGCTGGGCTTGACGAAAGTGGTGTTTTCCATTCTGCTGAGTGGCATATTGGTGATTGGTCGAGCGATGGAATCCGGGAGGCGTGGCTTATGTTCTTCATCTGGGTGGAGAGTTTTAGAGTTTTTTGGCTTGGCTGAGAGCTAAGAGGTTGCTCTCTGATTGGATGCAGGGTACAGTGAACATTGACTCCAATTGGCTGCCCAGGGGGCTGAGTTTTAAAAAATGGGGAGGAGCAAGTCCAGTGGGGAGAGCAAGAGAAAAATATTGACAAAAATTAAAGAAAGTGAAATTTTAGCAATTACGGTGTGCAATAAAAATTATTGCACGAGAAAATAGAATTACGGGGGATTGTAGGAATCAAGAATTCTTCTTGGTCTCTTTGTTTTGTCATTAGGGGTATAATGCGATAAATTTTGCATGTTGATATTATTGGTTGCTTCTAAATCGTTAAAAAAGTTAATTGCAATATTCTGAATATGAGATTTGAAACTGTTAATTTTAAGAGCATTACGTTTGTCGTCATTACGCATATATCTTGTGGCTTTGACGATCATACGTATTAAAGAATTTTGCAGGGTATCAAGAATATATATATATTAATATTTGTTTTAGTGGCATAACCCCATACTGGACTTGCATAAGCTAAGATAGGGCGCATAACGGCTGTATAGAGAAGCACTTTGTTTTCTATACTTAAAAATGAATTGCGGCCAATTAAGGGGTAAAGTTTAAACATTATTTTCCGGAATTTATCGCGAACGTAAAAAATATGTTGTTTCCATGTTAGGTGTGTATCGAAAATTATTCCAAGGTATTTGGCTTCCTGAAACCAGGGGATCTGTTTGTTGTACATTATGATAGGTGGTGGGAGCGACTTTTTTTTCGTGAAAATAATGGCAGTAGATTTTTCAACGTTTATACTTATTTTCCATTTGTCGTAGAAATTTTGCAGGTGGAGTAGGTGTTTGTTTAAAGCGAAGGAAATTGTTTCTAGTTTTTTATACGTAGCGTGAATGGCAGTATCATCAGCGTAAAGGTTAATTTTTGTGAGTGAGTAGTCAGGGATATCGTTAATGTAGAGGTTAAAGAGCAGGGGACCGAGCAAGGGGACACCCTGCAGAAACAGAGTGTTCAAAGGAAAGGGTCTCGTTAATTCTAATTCTGAAGGAGCGATTAGTGAGATATGTGAGTGAATAAGGTGAATCAGAGAGGGTGGAATTTTAAAGGTTATAAGCTTGAAAGTGAGTCCATTAATCCAAACACGGTCGAAGGCTTTCTGGATGTCCAGAATTTCTTCGGGATTAGTGTTTCGGGGAAGACCTTTGATAACAACTTTAATGGGGCGTTCGGCTTTTGATTTTATTGTGTAGAATTGGAATTTGAGTCTTTTAAGGAGTTGGACTGCCATGCGACTTTCTTCAGCGCTGTCTGTGTACAATTTTAGAAAAAAACTCACCCGTTATCCCTATATTGAAGTGCATTGAATATAAAAGTATATATGTTCTAAAAACAATTTTGTGAAACATTTCTCATCATGCGTTATTTGATTGAATACTCATAAATCTACGGAAATATCTGTGGGCATATGGGTTTCTAAATCATAAATCTAGACCATGTAATCATTTAAAATGCTCTCTATGCGTTTTCAAGTATCGCAATACTATTTTTCATGAAAAGAGCATCACAGATGTACGTTATTTACGAGTTCGCTAAATGAAATTGAAATACATGTGGAGGGGGAGCTAAAGACGCCAATAAGTTACTTTGCTACTTCAGTAAAAAATAACTTGCCTTTTTTTCTCCTAACGTGAAGTATACTAAAAAAACAGTAATGATTTTTTTTTTTATCTTTCTAGCATTTTATCCAATTTTCCGTCTGACTTTCTTTTTATCTGTTAGTAATTTAGGTTTGGAAAGTAAACCACTAAAGAAAAGTATCTCTTTCGTCGCGGGGATTACAGCAAATTAAAATGTTTTTTGATTTGGTTATTGGATCTAAGATATCTAATAAGCGATCAAAGTTTTTGTTTTGAATGATGTTAGATCGCCAATTTGAAAATCGCTTAAAAATTGGATTAAAAAAATGTAAAGCTAATTGTGTGAAATTCTACGTTAATGGCGTCAGTCTAGCTTTGGGCCCCCTAGAAGCCTTGGCCCCCCTCCCGCAGTGCGGGGGTTGCGGGGGTGTACCTTACGCCACTGGGGGAGGGGGAGTAAAAGAAAAAATAATCAAATATCCTGATATAAGTAAATCCTTTGCAAACAATGTCCTGGTAATTTTATTGCATTGCAAAGTCTTCGGAGTTATTTTATGGATAGCAGTTCACAGAAAAGATCGTACTTCGGAAAGACGTATACATACATCCGGGGTAATTAACGCACTGGCTGAGCGAGATGTTTATATACGCTGGCAGCACTTAAGAGGTTAAAGTCAAATTGTAGGCTTAGTGTCAAAATAAAGTATTATTTAATACATTGTTATTGTACAGAGGGGCGCCATGAAAATTGCGATCGAATACCGGGTGGCAAATATTGAAAGTTTGAGAAGCACTGCATTATATAAATAAGTATTAATTTTGGAATATATATGTATCCTTATTTTATATAATTATTATTGATTTTATTTAAAAATAACTTGCTTTTAGATTTTTTTAAAATTTTGATGTATTTCCGGGAATCCCGGGAACGACAATTACATTCCCGGGATTTCCCGGGAAATCAGAAATCCTATTATGCAGCAGGATTTAAATGATGTAGTATTTTCTTCTCCGCATAAAGTTGAAAACGAACTCTTTCAAGTCAGGAATCAAAAAGATTGTCAAACATCTAAAAGTCAGTATTTTAAAATTTTCCAGTTCACTGGGGCCTAGTAATCCACTAATCGTATTTTTGGCTGATGAATAAATAGTGTGTGATTTCCATCTATGTTTACAGAATTTCCGAAAGAGGAGTACAAAAAATTATATTTTGTTTGGACCCCTATGTGACGAATAACCCCGCATTAACGAACACAATGCTCGCTCCCGAAGAATTGGTTAAATCGGGGTCCAACTGTATTTGGTATTAAGAATTTGGTAGAATTACGAAATAATTTCATAAAACTCTTTGGATGAGGTCGATAGCTCTGATTTTAACCACAAATGGTGTGGTTATTCTAGAAATGTCTATAACGGATTATGAGCAGACTTTGAGTTATGTATAACTTGACTGCTCAAGCAAAATCCGTGGACTGTATACTTTAAAAATTGTTTGTTTATTGAGGACGGTAGGTACGTCCGCTCCGAGGATGCATTACAAGCATACTGACGAAATGTAAACAAGGAGGACTACTAGCGCCCTCTGCACATGCGGGTCGTAACAGAGTCCCCGCCATTGAAATGAAATTTCAATACAAATACATAATGCAATTGGCGATACTTACATACAAAATACACAATATTTGCAAAGCAAAAAGGCATGCACAATATTTACAGTACTTAAATGAAAAATACACAATATTTACAGTACTTAAATGAAAAATACACAATATTTACAGTACTTAAATGAAAAATACACAATACATTTTATGATACTTAAATACGATTGAAGTTAATTTATACACATACAATAATTACTAATAACAAAATTCATACAGGTAATATACAAAGATTTCTGATTGTCCTTTTTTAATATATTTCCGTTTGGCATACGCAGATTCACAACTCGCACTTTACCATCGGTGCCAGGAAAATTTCAGTTATTCTTCCGGTACTCCATTTCGTACTAGGAAGATTTTCATCTTTGATTAAAACTAAGGTTCCTACAGAAACATTATTTTTGTTAAATTTCCACTTGTGACGTTCTTGTAAATTATTCAAATAATCGCGTTTCCAAAGCTTATATATATGTTGGGTAATTTTTTTACTCTTTCCCATCTCGACAACTGATTCTCGTTTATATTAGTTATTTGCGGTTCAACTATGGATGTTAGGGGTCTACCTACTAAGAAGTGTCCATGGGTCAGTGTTTCGAAATCATCGAAATTTGACGTCAAAGGAGTGAGTGGTCGGGAATTTAGCACAGCCTCAATTTCACAAAGTATTGTGATGAACTCTTCGAGAGTTAAATGTGCGTTCCCCACGACTCTTTTAAGTGGAATTTAAATGCCTTTTACTCCTGCTTCCCATAGCCCTCCATGGTTTGGGGACCTGGGTGGGATAAAATTCCACTCTATCGATTCATTTGTCAAAAATTCTGCTAATGTGTGATCAGGTAATTTAATCATTTTGAACAATTTTTAATTTCGGCATTTGCGCCAACAAATGTTTTAGCGTTGTCGGTGGTGATTTTTGCACACTTTCCTCTCCTACCAAAAAAACGTTTTAAACTTGCAATGAATGCTTGGGATGTGAGATCTGTCACAAAATCTAAATGAATTGCTTTTGTACATAAACATACATAGACTACTACATAAATTTTATTTAATGCCCCTTTTCTTTGATTTTTAAACTTAATGAAGAATGGGCCTGCAAAATCAACGCCCGTGACATTAAAGGGATAATTCGGTGTTACACGATCTCTCGGTAGGTTAGCCATAATTTGATTCATAGTGATGGGCTTGTTCTTAAAGCAATTCACACATTCATGAATAATTCTACGACAGCTATTTCTGCCATTGAGTGGCCAGAAATTTTGACGAACAAGATATAAAAGTGAGTGGGGTCCTGCATGCAAATATTTTTTATGATAATGGCTCAATATAATATCAGTTAAAACGTTTCTACTAGGTAAAATCATGGGAAAATTAGCTTTCTCATTTAAATTTGAATTGGCAAGTCTGCCTCCTACTCTAATGATGTTGCTCTCATCAAGAAAAACATTAAGTGGAGTTAATTTGCTTTTCATAGGAATAGGCTCACCTGCCAACAATTTGCGCATTTCTTCATAGAACTCCCTTTCATGCAATGAGTGGATCAGCCAGTTCTCAGCATGACTTACCTCCTGTGAAGTAAGGGGTCCCTTTATCTTTGTAATTCTGGTTCTGCAGTTGTGTATGAATCTGTAAAGAAAACTTACAACACGAATTAATTTTACATAGTTGTTTGAAATATCAATAATGTTTTCAAGGAAATTGTTTTTAGTCACTGTCAATGTCAAGGAAATGTCCTCTTTTGGATTTGAGTTCTTTCTCATTTCCGTTAAATACACTCTTTTCTGGGATCGCTTCATCTAGTCCTTTGGTCTGGAAGTCAATTTGACGTAGAAACGAGGATCCATTCCACCACTTGGAGTTGGTTGTAAGAGCGTCTACGCTGATTCCTCTCGTAAGTAGATCTGCTGGGTTGTCCTTGCCGGAACAGTGGAACCACGAGTTAGATCGGTGAGGGATTGGATTTCGCGAACCCTGTTCGCAACAAAGGGTTTCCATCTATGGCTTGGACCTTTGATCCAATGTAAGGTGACCTGAGAGTCCGTCCAGAAAAGGCTCTGGTTGAACACTTCTGATCTAGGATTTTCTTGACTTCCTTTGCTAAGCGTGCAGCAAGCAGAGCGCCCATCAGTTCCAATCTAGGGAGGGATAACCTTTTCAGAGGTGCAACACGGCTCTTGGATGTTACAAGATCAACGCTGACTCTGTCCTTGTGCTTGACTCTCAAGAAGGCGGCTGCTCCATATGCCTTTTGACTGGCATCAGAAAAGGTATGGATTTGGACTTCACTTGAATCTCCACTGGAATCGAGGATCTTTCGCGGAATCTTTAACTCTGATAAAAATGGAAGTTCTAACCACCATTGTGACCATACTGCATGAATATCTGGCGGTAGCTCGTCATCCCAGGATAACTTCCGTAGCCAAAGTTCTTGTAATAGGCATTTGAGCCTAATCGTGTAGGGTGACAAGAACCCAACTGGATCGTATATTTTCCCAGCTGATTGAAGCACAATTCTTTTGTGATGGGTTTTGACGTGTCCAATTGCATAAGTCCTTTAACATCAATTGTAAAATAGTCGTGGACAACATCCCATGGTATCCCTAAAACCTTTGACGAAGGGATTTTGGAACTGTCGTCCGGGTGACGAGGATGTGTCTCAAGGCCTTCCCTTTCCCAAGTTCTCATCAATGTTTGATCATTTGAATTCCATTTGCGTAATTTCATGCTGGCATTCTTCATGATTGTTTCAGAATCCTTTGATACTTTTAAGGCTTGGGAGATGTCATCAGCACCACTGATTACGTCATCAACATAGAGACAAGTGTCAAGCATTTCAGTTGCTGCTGGATATTGCTCACGGTAATTCTCGATGTGATGCTTAATTGTTGCGGAGAGCAAGAAGGGGCTTACGTTGACTCCAAACATCATACGCTTAAATCTATACACTTGAAACTTGTAGGGATCTGTTTGATTTGATCTAATGTCTGGAAACAAAAATCTAACTGCATCTCTGTCCTCGTCACGTAATGAGATTTGCAAGAATGCACGTTCTATATCTGCGGTGATAGCAATCGTGTTCAAGCGAAAAGAAATTATCAGGTGGAATATGTTTGGGTTTAAATTCTCACCTGACCATATACAGTCATTAAGAGATGGTTGTCCATCTTCATGGGAACTTGCATCGAAAACAATGCGCATTTTTGTAGTTAGGCTTTCTTGGCGAAAGACCGCTTGGTGCGGTAAATAGAATACTGCTCTATCAGTTGGTTTTTCAGTTTCTAGAACCCTTTCAATTATTCCTTGAGATTCATATTCTTTCAAAATTTCGAATATTGTATGTACAGAGTTGGATCACGAATGAATCTTCTTGTTAAGGATTTTACACGTTTTTCTGCTACGGAAAAAATTGTCATTTAACTCTTGTGTATGGCCCTTCCAAGGAAACCCAACTTCATAACGACCACTATTGAAACGTACTGAAGATTTAAAATGTTGCATGGCTTGGTCGTCTGGGTCACAACTAGACTCTGCTTTAATTCCTATTGCTTCTAAATCCCAAAATTTTGTTAAATTTCTATCAACCTGATCTTGGATGAAATTGCAAAAATAATAGTTCGATGGTTCGTTTTGAATGGAACCTGTTACAATGTAACCAAATACGGAGTCCTGCAATATTATTGAATTGTCATGTAATTTTATTTGTTTACTTTTAATAATTCATAAAATATTTCACCTCCCAGGAGAATATCAATTCGTTTGGGAATATTAAATTCCGCATCTGCATATGTTATATTTGAGGCAATTTTATTTTTGTTATATCCAATGGCTGTGTAGGAACGCAACCAGTAATTTTAGGGACTATGAGAAAGTTAAGTTTTCTTTTTAAATGAACTTCCGTTCGAAATTTCAGCGGAAATTCCTTTCCTCACTGAAATGCAAGCTCCATTCAAGCCTACAATAGTTGAATTCATAGAGTATTTATCCAACCCGAGGAAATTTGACGCTTCCTAGCTACAAAGGCATTTCTGGCTTCCTGAATCGAGGATCGCGTTCATTACAAGCCAACCCCCTGTCGCACTCTGAACTTTGACCTTCGCGGTCGAAAGCAAAATGGATTTCTCCCCACTCTCATTGTAAAGACACGTCGCGGTTTGAGGATTTATTACATTGGCTGGACTCGGGTCATAAATGACACCTGATGAACTCTGTGGAGAGAGGGGGTTTCTGTTTATCGCTCGGGGGACACTTGTTTTGCAAAGAAGAGAATTGTGGTTCGCATTACAAACCCTACATTTCCTGTTCAGTTTTAAACAGTTCTTAATAAGGTGATGGCCTAGACAATTAAAGCATAGGTTTAAGGATCTCACTTTGTTGCTTCTTTCTTCAACAGACATCTCGTGAAACATTTTACACTTAAAAATTGGGTGTGTCTCTGAAGGACATAACGGACAGGTTTTTCCATTGCTTTTCACGACAAATGATCTGAATTTTGGAGAATATTCGTTCTTGTTTTTCAACGAAGAATTTCTTTGTACGTTTTCTAAGGCTTGGCTCCTTTTATTAAAAAAGTCTAAAAAATTATTCCACTTAGGCAAATCATTAGAATGTAATTCCATTTCATATTGTTTACGCGATTCATCATCTAGACGTTGAGTTATAACAAAAAATTAACATTGATTCACACAAAGCGTTAGGTTCTAATTCTAGTTGTTTTAAGGCTCTAAGATGACTCTGAATTGAATCTATTAAACTTCTGAGATGAAAAGCAGATTCAAATTTTATTTTGTTAGGATTTAAAAGTTCAGCAATATGACTATTTACAATTAATCTTTTATTTTCGTATCTACCTTCTAAAGCTTCAAATAAAGATGAGTAAGAATCGTTTACAGTTTGCAATTGTTTTGCATGGCCTTTCAGGGCAGATTGCAAATAATATAGTTTTTGCGAGTCTGATAAACAAGCGTTATCATGAATTAATGATACAAATTGGAATTTAAATTGCAACCAATCAATATATTGTCCCGAAAATTCCGGTAAATTAATGGGTGGCAGTTTCACATTGTTATTAGCGAAATCATTTTTCACAGATAATTCAGAGGTATCCACATTAGAAGATTCAAGTAAGGTATTGAGACTCACCTCTAAATTATCTGCGTCCACTTCCATCGTGTCCAAACTGGCCTCGAAATCCATGAGTCTTCATCCGAAAGCACCCCGTAGCTTTCGGTCCGAAGTTTGTCTATTTTTGCTTTCACTTCAGAAAGCGATGCGAGTTTAGCTCTCTTTTCAACTTGATTCAATGGTGACTCCACATTTTCCAAGGAGTTTCTAATGCGTGTGATCTGACCGAGCAGATGTGCTTTCCTTCTGTTAAACACGGTGAGTTCTGATAGTTCTTTGGAGCCATTTTGAATTTTGGCTCGGGCTCGACACCGACCACAAAACTGGGTGAGGTCGATAGCTCTGATTTTAACCACAAATGGTGTGGTTATTCTAGAAATGTCTATAACGGATTATGAGCAGACTTTGAGTTATGTATAACTTGACTGCTCAAGCAAAAGGCGTGGACTGTATACTTTAAAAATTGTTTGTTTATTGAGGACGGTAGGTACGTCCGCTCCGAGGATGCATTACAAGCATACTGACGAAATGTAAACAAGGAGGACTACTAGCGCCCTCTGCACATGCGGGTCGTAACACTCTTCAAAATTGCTTTTATGATTACAGTAAATCAAAATTTATTTAAAAAAAATTATTATTCAACAAGAATTTGAAAAAAAAAGTCTTCCTCGTAATTGGGGGAGATGTCCTTTTTTCTTAGAATCATTTTAAAACACTTTACATGTATTTAAAGGCAAGTAACATTGTAAATGTTTCATATAAATTATAAAGAGCAACACATATATTCCGTTTTTTATTATTTTTATTATATATACATATATATAAATAATTATAAAAAATATATCCCACCTATGAGGATGCATTTTTTTTTAAATTCTTGTAGAATAATAATTTTTTTAAACAAATTATGATTTACTGTAACCATAAATGCATTTTTGAAGAGTTGTGAGAAATTATATAGCTCCTCTTTTTTTTTCTTATTTTTCCTATTTCTTCTTTATTACGAAATTCTTTAAATATATAAACACGTGTTTATACATTTGAAAGCTTAATAAATCCAGCTTTTTCAAGTTACTTTGAAGCATTAGATGAGATTAGATAAATAGCATAATCATGTTCAAATAAATTATATTCCTAAACATAATCCTTATCTCCCTACTTTTATTAAAAATTAGAAGTGAGATTCTGTAAATTATTTTTATTTTTTGTGTGGTATAACCTTAATTAAAGTATTTTTTAAAAAAAAAATCTAGCTGTCTGCGTGAACAATTACTCAAGGCTAAAATACTGTGACAGCCGAAACAACAAAAAGTTTGCTTCCTGGAGTCTTATCCTACATAAACCAACCTCATTATTCATGTTTTTCATTTAATTTTAAACCTCTTTAATATTATAATCTCCAACTGTTTCAGACATGCCAAGTAAACTGACTATGGTTTAGCATCCTTCCTAGACATGTCTGCTAGTAGCGGCACTGAAACACCGGAGACCTCTATTTTGAAGCTTGAATTTCAACACTTGATATTCGAGCAACATGTTCATATAAAAAAAAATATATTTTCGCATCCCTTTGGTGACCCTTTCATACCTCAAAACTCAATTCAAAAATTAAACGGATAAAGTTGTCATATAAAGAACAAAATATATGATATAGATCATAATTTATTAAATCCTAAATTTCAGTGTATCAAAATTTATTGAGAATTCTTTAAATTACAACTATAGAGCCTCCACCATCATCCTTCTTTTAAAATTAGCATTTTTCTTATTTTAATCTTAAATTTCTCTTTCACCTGTGAAAATACATCCCTTTCTCGTATTTTATTTTCGTAATCAATTCATGATTGCTTTTGATTCTTTTTTTTATTTTATATTAAATTCGTTCATACTCTGTTATGAAAATTATTTTTCTTCCAAATTAAACCTATTTTTAGAGAAAAGTTGCATTTACAAAAGCATTTTTGTGTAGACTTTAATCTCGATCATAACCGACCTCCTTCCCCTCTTTCTCTCCTAAATTTTAAAAACTTACCTACCTGTAAAAAAATATACCGTAATACTTGGACTTAACCCCTTAGAAGACACAAAAGCCTTGCAGATTCCCCGTTTAAAAAGTCCTGATAATCTTATTAGATATTCGATTTTTTTTATTAGAATCACTGGCATAGCTAATTTTGAGTGAGCCCTGCATCAGAATTCTTTGGGGCCCTTTTTTAAAGCCCTTTAACGTTTTGTGACTTTTTGCTTACACATATTAGGGCCCTTGCATCTTGGAGCCCCGACTTTTTAAAACGGCTGATTTTACGGTAGCTACGCTCCTGATAAGGATACTACTTTGCTATATATGTATTGTAACTGGTAAACGTTGTAAGTCAGCCTTCTTTTTTTAAAAAAAAAATTATGATCATTTAGAACAACAGACACAATACTAATAGAGCACCTTGATGAAATTCATTTTATTCAAGTTTTTACCTGAGTAAATAAAAGTTATTAGAGTGACAAACTTTTAATTCTGAACCACTGCCGTAAGAAACAAATGGCTCCTGAGCTTTATTTCCCAAATTCTATACAATACAGTGTGTCCGAAAAAGATTGTACCTTTTTTAAAATGTTTCTCTGTAGTTTATCTGAGGTACTATTGGAATGTTTTATTATACCAGAAATTAGGTAATATATCAAAATTTGTTTTGATTTTTATGTACCAAAGTTGTACCTTCAAAGATTCAATATGGGCGTACCCAGGTACCCCTTGTGTAGAAAGTGGGGAAAGTTGGCCTGAAAGGTGCTAGATCAGCGATACTCAACCAGCGGCCCACCGAGCCTTTTTAAGTATCCCAGCATGAGAAATTTATTAAAAATTTTGGCAAGAAATCAAATTTCTCAATTTTAATTTTTGCTGTCGGTGTCGTACCGGTACGAATTGATATCCTTTTTCTATTTGGAATGGTTACGGTTAGTGATAACAGGCAACAATAGAGTAGCGACAATTTTATGGGTGGAATTAATTTTTAACTTTCTCTCGTGTCTTGTAAGCGAAAAATATTCGAAATAAATGTATCGTTTCAAGACGATTTAGGTTGACTATTTTGTAGTGAAAAACAAACATGGGGGAGAGGGGATCAGTAATTGTTTGATTTGTCGCAAAAGTTTTGTGTTTAAAAAATATCAATAAACAAGAATCATTCAATTACATTTTTCCTCGATCTCTTTCAAGAGGTGATAAATTGGATTTCATGAATAATCTTTGCAACAGAGAGAGAGAGAGCAACAAAGTGTTTTGTCTGTGGTAATATCACAGCGGTAACAAAGACATCCTATGAAGTTTGTTATATTATTGGTAATCATATGAAACCGTTTACTGATGCAGAAATTGTGAAATGGGGGTTTCTTAAATGATTCTAATTTAGTGTTAGTGACAAAAATAAAAATATATAAAAATAATAATAATATTAAAAAAAGCAAAACAGGAGTTATAATATTTTGATCAATTTTTCACATTTTGAATTTTCAATGTTATCTTGGTCTTAAATCATCCCCCTCCCCATTTTACCCAATGTTGCGGCCCGCGTGAAATAGCTGATATATGTATGCGACCCAGCAGAAAAAAAGGTTGAGTACCCCTGTACTAGATGCTCCAAGTTTTGAAATATTCAAAATTGTCACCATGACAACTGGTGACAAAATTGTCACAATGGTGCCCACCAAACCACAGAAGGCATTTTGTGCCTTCTGCAGTTTGGGGCCTCCTCATTTCCTAAATGACGTGAAAAGGTATCTGAATGAACATTTCCCACAACCTTGGATAGGTCGAACTGGTCGAGATGATAAAGCGTTGTTAAAATGGTCTCCGAGGTCTCCGGACCTGACGCCCTGTGACTTCTCTTTTGTGGGTCTTTATCAAAGACAAAGTCTTCATCCCACCATTACCTCGAGTTTAGATGGAGATGCGAGAGCGGATCAAAAATGAATTTGTGGCCATTGCAAGAGACATGTTGATGCGAGTATGCACGGAAATGGAGTATCAACTAGATATCTGCCGTGTCACGAAAGGCACCCATATTGAATTTTTGTAAGGTATAAAAAAAACTTTGATATATTACCTAACCTGTGGTATAATAAAACATTCCAATATATATATAGAGAGAGAGTACCTCAGAGGAACTACAAAAAATTTTAAAAGGGTACAATCTTTTTCGGACACTCTGTATCATCTGAGGGCCTTGAATTTAGTGTTGAACTTTACAAAAAACAATACATTGCTTAATGCGATGAATTTTAGTGGAATCTAATCCTGAATTTAAGACTTTCCGGCCATCATATTCAAACTTCAGTAACATGTAAAGAGGAGAAACATTAGTGTTACCAGTCTATTCGGCAATTTTTACACTTACCCCATAGAACAAGAAACTGCAACATTCCACAAGTATTAAAAAATGCAAAACACTGGGTAATCAAAAAGATTCAAAAGATTAAATCCCTGAACTTTAAAAGTGGGAGCGTAAAAATACAGAATGTATGATGTAAGCTGATTAACCGATATAGTAGGGTAAAAGGACATAAAGGGACTAATTGGCGTAGAAATTTAACTGTTAAAGGGTTCAAGTATGAAAAAGCAAGGGCGAAAGAAATAGAACTATCCTTTTAAAAATGAAACACATACAATGTTGAGAGAGAACTGATTTTTGCTCTCTTCCATTCCTTTCTCCCAGAGAAATCATGAATGTAAGTATCATCTTTTTGAAACTTTTTAAAGCACGGATTATAATTTTTTTAAATCACGTAAGTAAACCGTTAATTTTATTTCGTGCAAGATGTTGTTCTTATTATACCTAGTGTTTCAAAAGTCACGCACATACACATGGTAATCCTTGTTTCTTAAAAATCAAAAGGGCTGGTTGAGATTTTTGTCCCTAGATGGCAGCAGGGTCCTCATCATAAGAAATTTTGAATGTAGCAGGCATCAGTTTCAAAATACTTGTCAATTGCAGTCAGTTGAGCACAACGGGAGGTGCACAATTTTTGTCCAAAAGCAAACAATAGCCATCGTAGAATTTTATTTCGCTACAAAATCTCATTGCCGTGTGATAAATGCATTTCAGCAGAAATATCCGGGTGAAACAGTACTAAATGTATCAACGATAACACGTTTACTGCAACGGTTCCGTGACACAGGATCGGTTGCAGACAGAAAGCGATCGACTATAGCGTCCATAGTGAAAACGAAAGTGGCAGATGTGGAGACCGCCTTACAAAGAAGTCCAATGAAACGACTGTCCGTCTACATAAACATCATTACGGAATTCATATCCTTGCTGAACAGTGATGAACGATGCGCTTAGTTGTAGCAAGACAGCGCAACGTGTCACACATCACGGAAAAGTATGGAAGTTTTAACTAAATTTTTCGATGATCGTGTCATTTCCAAAGAACTTTGACCACTCCGTTCACCGGAATAGTCAATTCCGGATTTTTTTTCTTTTTGGAGATGTCTGAAAAATGTCGCCTTCAGGAATAATCTCCATACTCTTGATGAAGTTAAGAGTAACATTCTTCATGCAATATCGGACATAAATTCTCCCATATTTCGTTAAGTGTCAATTAATCGGTTAAAAAGAGTTCGATTGTGTGTCTAGGAAAACGAACACTATTTTGAACATATATTGTGATTTTACCACGTCTGACACTTGCCAATAAAGATAATCGTTCAACCTTTGTTTGCCCTTTATTCTGTTTGCTAACATAATTCATATGTCTTTAAAACTGAACCACAAAGTTTGATGTGCGCGACTTTTGAGAAACACCCGGTACTTTACAAGGACGATGGATCATAAAATATAACTAAATAGTTTATTGTAAAATGAACATATATATTGACTAAGTAACCTTTACAATTTATGTGTCCACTGTGTGACGAAAATGGGGTGAAACCTTCAAAAACTAGAGAGATATAGAATTTTTCAACGAACAGCAACAATCCTTGGCTCCTTCTGCTCTTCTTGACCTCTGTAGTGTCGTTGAATTTTCAATAATGAAGTTCCAATAATGCTTTAATGTTTTTTTGACTCACAAAGACATAGGAATACTAACACACACAAAAATTTACACATTTTAGATAAATAATGAATCTCCCGAGTTGTTGACATTTTTAGGGAAAAAGCAAAAAAAAGGCCCAGATGGCATCAAACACATCTGCCTTCGGCATATACAAAACCTTCACACTTAACTCGCTGGGGGAGCTCACCAACCTCTCTTTTCGAAAGTCACAGAATTCCCAAATCTGCATAGTAAGCTCCCTGGCGGAGCTTACCGACACTCTCTCGTGGGGCACTCGCACATGCGTAGTCCCTCGGATCAGTATCGTTGCCATCAGGGACGTTTGTAACCTCCCCGGCTCCCTAGGCAATTCAATAGCCATGTCCCGCACCCCCTATTTCCAGAGAGCTCCCCTTCCTCCTTCAGCTCTTACTTTTCCTGTTTAGTTTCGGGACGGATTTTCCCTTAACTTTCTTACTCTTTTCCCTTTCCTTGTTTTTGCTGTTTGAATAGTCTTTCCATTTTCCACCACTTATGTACCAGCCGTGTTATGGACTGGCAGTCGTAAGAAAAGAATATTGGTATGGTTTGGCCACTCTTGTTCATTTCTTACTTTACGCCACCACGGACCACCCACCCTTTTGTAAATTAGTACAGTAAATTAATGAAATCGCTTGCATTTACAGTATAGAGTATACATTATTGTATGAATTGTTTTCAATTTGTTAATTATCATCTTTTTCATCGCTTATCGCTTTCTTACCTTTTACTTATTGACATCCTTATTCTATTTTTTGAGTCACTGTCATTGTACTTGTACAACGATTTTCTTCGAAAAAGGAATGATTCTTTCGACTTCATTAATAACTTCATTGTAATCAATTTCCATTGCAATATCATTTTGAGTGCATAGAAACATCAAACTGTTAAGCTTTTCATTTTCCCTAGCAGATCTCATTTCAGTCTTTACTCTCTTGAGGGCTGAAATGTTTTTCTCACGATTCGCTAGGCGGTGGCTCGTTCGTTGTAATTTTAATTCTTTTCTCTTTTTATCACCCTCCAATTTTTTCTCCCCCAAATCTTTTGCGCCTTAGGCACGTGCCTAGAGTGCCTAAGCGGGAAAGTGGCCCTGGTTGCCATCTAGAGTTTTAGAATGTGTCTAGACTTCGTTGAAGTATTCTTAGGGCTAGTTTTCTTCCGCATTTATGTATAGTGAAATAAATAGTTATAATCAATACTAACTATACATGTATCAAAATCAATGTACGGTAAAATCTTAGTTTAGTTCACATCTTTGATGTTTAAGGGGGAAATGGGGTCAAATTTCCCACCAACAGTTTTTGTTTTCCTGTATAGAACTTCTCTATACAACTGATGGCAATAATTCGACAAGTTGACAATAAAGGTATGCTCTAAAATAGGGTCCAAACTTGTTAAAATCTCCAATTCATTGTCCCTTGGCGATGCTTATTCACGCCAGAAATTTTTCTAACACTACCCCTTTGTTTTTGTTTCAAGTGCTTACACCTACTAGATGTGATGTACCCTTTGAAGCGAGTGGCTGGTGTTATACCCAGCTTGGAACCAATTAACAATTGGTAATAATATTTATAGCTTATTAAAGTTTGTTTATTAACATAAATGGAAGTTATTATTTGATCTAAAATTAATTGGTGTATGTGTTGTCATAAAAATGCAAAATAATACTAAATTAAGCACATAATCACCCATTATGATTCACGCGTAGCTAGTCCTGATTGGGCCCTGTATCCAAATTCCTTGGGAAGGAAAGCTTTACATTTTGCGATGTTTTGCTTACACATTTGGGCCCTGAAACTTTTGGGGGACGGCGTATCATTGATACGGAGATAGCTACGCCCCTATTATTATTTAAAAAACGAGTAAAATATGATTAGAAATAACCCATTTCAGCAGGCCAATTTCTTTGTAAAAGAGTCTACTGATGGTGGGGATTAGAAGCGTTTTTATTTTAACTTATAATAACTACACATAAAACTAAAATAAAACACATGTCCTGTGGCTCTCTATCTACTAAAAACTAACTAAAACTACTACTAAACAAGATTAACACAAGATTTATAGTACAAAAAACTTGTACTATACTTGTGCAGTACACTTATACTGCACAAGATGTGAAGACTTTCATAACATATGTAGATTATACAATATTTTTGAAAAAGCTTTTGCATTTTTGTTTAGTTATTTAAATTTGTTAATTTTTTCCCCCTGAATATTGCGTTAGATTGATAAACTGTTTGTTTTGATTTGAATTAATGTCTCCATAAGTACAAAAGCGCTTTGTTAGCGAAGCATCTAGTACTTTGAAACTGGGTCAATTGACGAGAACGACTTCAAAGTTCTCATTCTCCCAAGTATCCCACCACGCAAGGATTTTGAAGCTTAATATTGTTATTTGGTGGGGGGATCCAGAATTTGTACGAGCGCTGGGATCTAAACGTCGCAGCTTATAAATCTAACAACTGTAATTATCATGATGCATTGGTTCTAGTTTAAATAAAATTACCTAAGTATGCGGTAAAAAAAGAACTATTATCTTTTTGAACTATTTCAGCTTTTTATTTATAATCATAGCTCTACAGCTGTAGTTTAAATTGCTAGAATGACAAAAAAATGTTAGTTACGATTTGAGAATAACATTTTAAGAGAAAAATCCTGGAATACGCAATTTTTTTTAACTGCAATGTTTCCTAGGAAGGCAGCCAAGTAAAATGTATAATTATCCTCCACAGCAATTTTCTGTAACATTTTTATTGACTTACAAAAGGTTTTTCCTTTAACATAAAATGTAACTCAACTAGCCATTTTGAATTCGTGTATGTAATGTTAATTTTAAGGAGTTTTTTTTTTTTCTTTCTTCCTCAAAAATACAGATTATTGTATATGTTTGAATGTGACAACATACTACCGAAAGAACAAAAATGGCAGTTTCTATGTAACTATATTTTTCTCTCTGATTTTTTAAACATGCGTTTATTTTAATAATTCTCTTACAGAGAGACACTTTCAGATATTTCAACATTAGAAATATTTTCAAAATTCGGATGGAAAATTGAATTTAACATATAAGTCTTCGTTATTTCTCTCTCTTTCAGCTTTATTTTACTGTATTCGATAAAATATAATAATCTAGAATTCAGAATGTAAATAGAAATTCCACTTCATAGAATTAACATTACGTGCACAAATTTAAAATGGGTGATTGATAAAATGATTATTAACTACCCACTCTGAAGCTACACGAAAACTAGTGGTAACGGACCTCCTACTTTTGAACGATGGTCAAGGGATAAAGACGACACGTTAGCTGACACCCCGCTCTCCAAATTTCTACACTACGCCAATTTGATGATTTTGAGCCTTGAAATTCCAACAAGCATTAGCCTCTCTGCATGGCTGGTCTTGAATAGCCCCAGGACTTGAATTTATAATTTGACAGAAACAATGTCGGTTAGAGTTAACGAACATGACAAGGGAAGTCTTAAGGCATGGTTGAACTTGACACGGGCCTAGGGCCTCGGCCACAGTGGGGGACTCGTCTCGTTCTCGACTTAGCCTTAATAAGATCACGATTCGAATAATTTCAACAGTCAAATGTTATTTACGGTTGTATTCTCCAAAATACTGAGAATTTCTGACGATATGTCAACGCGGGCGGGCGTGTCAGGCTCTTGTCGTGAACAATAATTAGATTGAAATTCCAAATAGTAAATTGTTAAAAGGCATTTTTTTTAAAATTTCCTTATTTTTCTCATTTTTTTAAAAAAAATTAATTTTTATTTTTAGCGGAACGCAAACTTCTGACATTAACTAATCTCCGTTTCTACGAAGCAAAATAAGGACTTGAATACAACCAGTGGCGTAACGGAGAATATTTGGGAATATGTTTTATATGGAGAATATGTTTTATATGAAATTCTTTAATGTACTCTCGGATGGGGAAAAAATTAATTTATGTTTATATCACTGGCGTATAGCTTGTTCTGAATGAGCACCGTATCAAAACGCCTTCAGGGCCCTTTTTTAGAAATGAAAGCCTTGTTAGTGGCACTGCAGTTAAACATGTTGGGGCCCCGTACCATTGATATGGCTGATACGGCGGTAGCTACGCCCCTGGTTTGTGTATTCTTTATATTTACAAAATATCTTATAGTTGTTTCCTGTAATGTATATATATATATATATATATATATATGTATATATTTATATAATTCTTTTTTATTATTATTATTATTTCTAATATGCTGCGGATTGGAGTTTTACCATTGCAGACCTAGTACATTCCCCGGAAGCTGGTATCTCTTTTTTTTGTCGGCAGCATATAGGCGGATACCAATCACCGCAGGTAATTTTGCCGCCCACTTTCCTCCCTAGAGGGATGCACCTGAGTTCTGACGTTGCGAACCTGTACTAGCATTTAATTGTGCCGAGAGCACCCAAACCTAACAGGCACACTCTGGGGATGTTTTACATGCCGTATAATCATATGATATGGCCGCTGTCAATTTTCTGCATCATGAAAATCTACCGACTTGGGCCGGTGTCCAACCCGCAAACTTAGGTGCAGAAGGCCAGCGACCAACCACGCCACCCAGCCGGCTATGTATAATTCTTGTAATGCATAAAAATATACAACGTTTTGATGTATAATGTAAGTGTAAACTTGTGGGTTCTTTTCGGATCGGGTCGTGTTCGAATAGTGAAAAGAAAATAATTGCAGTCTGGATTTTGTCCCTCTGTTTTATTGCACACCTTCCATGGGACATTTCATAAGAAAAAGAATATATATTAAAATGATCCAAGATTACAATCCATTGTCCCGTCACCTTTCTTTTCGACCACGTTTTTCGCGCCACCGCTCTCATTTCTCTCCTCGTTCGGACTCGTCTCCCCTGTCGTTGCCATGTCCTCCTCCCTATATTTGGGCCCGCTCCAGACCTCGTGTGTCTCGTTCGCCCTGTTGCCAGGTGCAGGCAGTAGATCCTTACACGCCCCACCTAAGAGTAAAATTTGCCCCTTTTGGCTGATTTTACCATTTCAGACACCAGGAACAGAAAATTCACAAACCGTGAAACAGAAAATTCACAAACAGAACACACAATAATTGCAGTCAATAGTCTTGGTGATTGTTCTAGTCAAAGTTCCTTAAAATAAACACATGAAATAATACACTCTGTCGCAAAAAAATATATGCACCCAGAAAAAATCAAGCTACAATCACGAAACTCGGCAAGAATATAGTCTGGTAAGAGATATGCAAATGATTAAAATTTCGAAGCCAATGAGACAAGGCTAAGTGTGCTATGCGCATATTAGTTGCGCAACTGGGAGAGTTTAAAAGCATGAGTACGAGCGCCGTACGGCTATCCAAACGAATCTGATGACTTTGATAGACGATATTGAGACTTAGGATGCCTCTAAGACGTAACCGGCGGCAGTACGAGCAGCTGACGGACTTTGATAGGGGCCGTATAATAGGTTTCAGAGAAGCAGGTTGGTCGAATAGACGTATCGGCCGCCACCTCGGTCGGAGCGATATGGTAGTTGCTCGGTGTTGGCAACAGTGGATCACAGAAGGTAGAGTGTACCGTCGCGGAGGGTCAGGACGTCCCAGGAACACAAATGATCGCGAGGATCGTGCAATCAGAAGAGTGGCCACTTCGGCACCAACAACGTCGCTAGCATCGATTCAACGCCACTTACCTCCTTCCAGACATCCAGTGCCATCAAGAGAAACCATAAGGAGACGACTGACCGAAGTTGGCTTGAGGAGCCGACGTCCGCTAAGACGCTTACCACTGACCCCACATCATAGGCAGTGTCGACTGGATTTTTGCCGACCTCGGGCAACTTGGAGTGTGACAGACTGGAGACGTGTCATCTTCAGTGATGAATCCCGATTCAGTCTCAGTGCTGATGACCACCGCACACGTGTCTGGAGGCGCACCGGCCAGCGGTCCGATCCGGCATTTATTGTCGAGCGGCATACAGCAATTTCACAAGGTGTGACAGTGTGGGGAGCAATTTCTTGGGACACACGATCATCTTTAGTGGTCCTTCAAGGCACTTTGACAGCTCGCAGATACGTGGACGATATTTTAACGCCGATTGTGCTACCCATGCTATCAAGTCGCCCAGGTGCCATTTATCAACAGGATAATGCTCGTCCACATACTGCACGACTCTCCCAACAATGTCTTGAAGGATATGACGTCCTACCATGGCCTGCCAGGTCACCAGATCTTTCGCCAATAGAGCATGTCTGGACGCGCTGGGAAGGCAACTGCAGCCGTCCTGAGATACAGGAGAATTAACTGCGCAGATGCAAAGACTATGGCAGGATCTTCCACAGTGGGTCATAAGTGATCTAATTGAATCGATGCCACGCCGAATTTCGGCTTGTATAGCTGCCAGAGGTGGCTTTACTACTTACTGATTTTTAACCTTTTGCAAGCTGTAACCGCTTAATAAAATGATATTTTGTTCTGAATTTTTAATCATTTGTTTATTTTCATATACACTACATGCATACCAAATTTCGTGAATGTAGCTCAATTTCTTCTGGGTGCATATATTTTTTTGCGACAGAGTGTATTAATAGTTCACCCAATTGAAATAAGTGACTATGTTCCCAGAAAGATCTAAACTGTAATTGGATTGCAAACAGATACATAGAAAACACATTGTACAAAAAAACAATACTAAACATATACAACACAGTCCTTATCTTCATCAGGACCATGTTTACTTCATTAGCTAATGAAATGTATTCACTAAATCTATAATAAGTACACGGAAAAAACTTTCCCACGGCTCTAATTTGCCTTTGGCTAGTATGATTTCCGACCCAACCCATCTCAACCATTCTAATACAAAGTCAATTTGCTTTACACGATTTTTCCAAATTTGCATCAGAATGTCTATATCGACCATTCGAGATACAACGAACTGCTCTAACCATCTTAAAACCTGATTCGTTAAATTACATCCATAAGAAGTGCATACAATCTTAAACCTCACTTTTTTAGTCATGTAAATTTCAAACGACATAACGCATGCGGCATACTTCAGATAACTCATCGTGAGAGAACGACAAAAATACCATTTCCACAAATCCAGTACCGTGACCCACGATGCTGCGCTATTCTTTTCTACAAAACCTTCCCTTTTCAACAAAAGATAAATCTATGTTCTCGAAAATATGTTTAACAAAGCTTCACGGGTTACCTCCGCACTGAGACTAGTCAAAGGACACAGCCTCGCCCCACCTAATGTGCTGATCAACCAGACAAAATATATTTATGTCCCTTTGAGCTAGGTGGATCAATTCGACTTATCAGGTCCATATTCACCACCTTAAATGGCAATTCAGGCCTTGCCACATGTGTAATGGGTGGTCGGTCTTTAACCCTAACCGATCTAGTGAGCTGACGTTCTTTGCGTGATTCACAAAATTTCTTCACATTGGCCCTCAGACCCTCCCGAAAGAAAGAATACTTGATTCGTTCAAGCGTCATCTTGAGACCCATGTAACTATATATATATACTGAACACGGAGGTATGCGCTAGTCTCAACACCTCAGTTCGTCTGCATTTCGGAATTACCAGTTGCCCAATACTCTCCCCGAGTGATTTATCTCTATGAAATAGATACCCATCTACTTCATAGTAGTTTCCTTTGCCTTCCTTAGCATGCTTCCAAGCCAATGCTAACTCGGCACAACACTCCTGCTCGGAACGAAAACTATCAGCCACCATGCTTCTTTTATCCATCTCAGCGGTCACCTCCTCATCCTTAGTACCCAATGTTCCCACTTCATTCCGACAAGAAGTAATATTCCTTTGAGAGAATCTTCAATGTTCTCCTGTGCTTTCTCTGGCAGAACACCCAATGAAACCTCGGTTTCATCTACATTTCCTGAGTCACCCCTCAGGTCCTGAGAGCTTTGAGCCAGTGAATTCTCTTCACTCTGGGCTCCTCCCAACATATCCAAAACATCTGGTGGAAGCAACACGTCTTCTACCAAAACTTCTGCCAAAGCACATAACACTTGCTGGTGCACCACATTAACCTGGCCACCAGTAGCAAGACCAATTGGAACATATACTAAAGGACATTTAACCGCTGGACCGAAAATACCTTTCAAATAAATCGTGGAAGCTCCTTCAACCGAGATTCCAGGAACTAAGTCTTTCTTGATAACAGTAATTTCCGTACCAGAATCCACTAAAGCATGGACTAATTTCCCATCTACACTGATAGATGTTTTCACTAATTTACTTAATTTGTCTTCAATAGCCCATCTAGGAATGACTTTACCTAGCAAATCAACTCTAGCAGCTACCGTCCCATCTTCCAATTCTGTCCCTTCTGTTGACACCTTATTCACATTAAGTCTTTTATTATCTACCCCTTTGTTTTTCGGACAATCCCGCTTAAAATGTTTATCTGATCCGCAGGTGAAAAAGGCGAATTTTTTAATTTCAGTTACTTGACCTTTATCAAAGTTTTTCCTAGAAGAAAAATTATCTGACTTTTTCTCCCCAAATGCCTCTGTTTCCCCAACTACCATTAAAACTTCTCTTTTCACTATCATTCCATTTAGCTCTCGCAGGTCCATCATAGGATTTCCCTTTGGAAGCATAAAATATATCACATTGTTTGCCCAAGTCCCTGGGTTTGTACCATTCTTACCCTTGGAGCACACCAATATGGGTCACCGTCTCAGAATCCAACATTTCAAACATTTTATCTGCTACGATCAGTTGATTAACTGACTCAAAATCTCTCTCTCATTCGCACCTCTTAACTTACAGTAGTATAACTACATCGATGTTAAACGGGACGCGAACTGAGAGAAAGTTTCGTCAGGGTTACGTTTAGCCTTTCTAAAATTTTCTAAACATATTTTTGGGGGTGAGGGTTCATACTCCTTGAGCACAACCTGTTTTAAAGACTCGTAATCTTTTAATTCTTCTTCGCCTAGGTTAACTAATAAGTTTGACACTTTGTCTCCTAACATGCATAACAATACCCTCGGTTTAAACTCGTCGCTGTCATTTTCACTAGCGAAAGCTTTTTCAAGACAAGAAAAGAAATAGTCCCACCCGTCTGATTTATTGGGTACCTTTACAGTTAAGAGCCTAACCATTTTAACTATTTCATCTAAAGATTTTACACGTGAGGTTTGACCAGTATTTTGAGTAGCACTCTGATTATAGCAATCCTAGATAATTCTATTTCCAAGCGTAATTTTTCAATTGATAATTGTTCTTGTCGTTCTAGTTTTTGCTGCTGTTCTGTTTCTAACCTTTCGGCTGTAATAACTTCCAATAACTCTTTTGCCTCTTCCTCCTTGCAATATTTACTAGAGATTATTAAATCCCTTAAAACTATTTAAGATATAGACGGATCAGGTGACTCATCTAAGTCCCGCGATAATTGAATTAAGTCAATTTTCTTACTTCTAATGAGAAATGCCATTTTTACTAAAACTAAACCTAATGCCAAATTACCTTCTGACAAATTTAACTACAAACACTTAAAAATTACCTAGTACTATATATTTAACAAGCAAAAAAATAATACACTCGTTTTTTCTAAGAGTACTCAAATTCCAGAAACACAATACGAAATATGTTTGCAATAAAACTTATATGCGACACATTTATTTGTTACTAATCAGAACGCAGAGCATTTTTAAAAAAAAAACACAATCAACAACATACTTTAGCTACATTACCATAGAATTATTTCTCAAATCATAAATCTACTCTTATAGTTTCTTTTTTTTTAATTAAAATAATCTTATGCAGGAAACAAAAAACCAATATATACATACATCCTAAATTATGTGAGCAAAGGAAATAACCTCAGATTGCATTAAACCATCAACTAACTGACAAATTGCAAGACTTTTGGTTAAAATGAAAAACAATCATATAATCAAAAAAAAACATGCCATATTCTGAGTCATAAATAACCTACAAAATCTCTTATTTACAACATTTTAACAGGAAGTCTACTTGAAATACATATCCATTTTTAATAGATATTTTTCACAGACTCAAACATACATTTTTCGCAACAATTTTTTTCAAGATAAGTGAATCTAACTAATCCTTTTTTTTTAATTCTGCAAACTGAATTGTTATGCAAAGCACCTTCTATACACGAATTTTGATTTTTGAGGCAACTTCAAAACACTAAAGAATGATGATAAAAAAGAAATTATAGTTTAACACTATATAAAACTCTACATAAAAAATTTTACAACGTTTAAAATGATATCCTATTACACTGCTGGACAATTGCTAAGGACGGATAACACTATTATCCATAGCAACCACAAAATGAAAGGAAGCAAAATGAGGAAAATTAGAATAAGTGCGGGATATTAGTAAGAAGTATGAGTATGCAAATTTTTTTCCACGTCTGTTCATCACGTGATAACGTTCATAAGAGCTTTAAAGGTTTTGACGCGTGTGGACAGTTGCTGTTTCAAGTCAAAGTTTTACAGGAAAGATTTAATAGACGAACTTAAAATTTTTGGCATGTCTTCCCGACATCACATAGATGATTTTATGCGTGGCCGAATTATTGGAAAGATCGAAGAAGGGCGAAAAATAACAGATGTTGCCAAGGAGTTCGAAATCACTCACAGCGTTGTTTCACGGCTGTACAAGTCATTTAAAACTACTGGAATGTGTAGTAGACGGCACGGGGGAGGTCGTGTAAAAGTACGACGCCTGCAGAAGACAGATATATCGTCCTATCAGCAAAAAGGAACAGGCGCACCACAGCTCAGCAGGCGGCAAATCAGTTTCTTGCTGCCTCAGGAAAGCAGATCTCCCGAAAAACTGTTGCCAGACGTTTGAGGGGAGGAGGACTATACGCACGCAGATCTGTTGTGTGTGTCCCATTGACCAGACAGCACCGTACTGCCCGTTTGCAATGGTGTCGTGAGCATCACAATTGGACTGAACAGGACTGGGCATGCGTACTATTCTCAGATGAGAGTAGGTTCAGTCCGTCATCGGATTGTAGACGCCAACTGATCTGGCGCGAGAGTGGTACTGCTTATCATCCAGAAAATATCCAGGAAAAGGACCGATATCCGACATGCAGTATCATGGTGTGGACCGGCATCATGATAAATGGCCGCACGCACCTACATGTGGTTGCGAATGGGACTATGACGGGCCAACGATACATTGATGAAGTTCTACTTCCTCATGTTCGTCTTTTCCGTGGTGCTGTCGGTGATAAATTTGTTTTTATGGACGACAACGCAACATGTCATCGAACACTCGCTGTTCAGGATTGTCTAGACAGCGAGGGTATTCAACGTCTCGTATGGCCAGCGTGTTCTCCAGATCTAAACCCCATTGAAAATGTGTGGGATACTTTGGGGAGGCAAGTTGCAGGTCGAAACTATCCTCCGACAAACAAGAACACCCTCATCCGTGCACTCACAGAGGAATGGGATAAATTGCCTCAACAGCTGCTGGATAATGTTGTGCAAAGTATGGTACGACGTGTGGAATGTTGCATCACACTCCACGGTGGACTATCCCGTACTGTACTATCCCGTTTCTTTAAGGTGTCTGCTGACTTTTAGATGCATTGTTCCATTTCTCCGTACGCAGATCAAATGAACATTTTTTTCTTTCAGATGTTTCACAGCTTTTGTACTTTCCAGAACAATAAATATTCTTTATTCTAATGTCTGAACAGTGTGGCAACTATATTTTATCCTACTAGGCCTCATGTCTCGCTTAATGTTATGCTACATAGCAATTTGTGATCCGTCCTTAGCAATTGTCCAGCAGTGTATTTCCAGGTAAAATAAGTACACAATAATCCAAAAACATAGAATATTGCAATAAACCAATGAAATTTTCTTTTCCAGATATATCTGCTTTTTCTATTTTATTTTTTTTAAAAAAAATTAAATATGACTGCATCCCATTACTCGTTTAAATATTTACACAATATTTTAACTTAGGGGAACAATAGCCACTTACCTCGACATGAACGCTGTTTCTGTACTTGAACACTACTGGGATTTCCTTCTTTTTTTTCAGATCACGGCTCCATTAATCAGAAACTGAAGAAAAATACGGCATCTGTTTATTCCATAGCCCAACTCGGCAGGTGATAACAAAACTCCATATGAAGAATATTGTTTTTTTCACTTGAAACTGCTGCAGGACAATTCCCGGGATCCACGTGGTCATCAACTTGAAAATACACAGCAGGATTCTATTTCCTTGTTAAAAATTTTCTTTCAAACTGTGTGTGAACGTTCACTAGAACCTTGTTCACAATTATGTAGTACGAGCACCGATCAATTTGAAATATTTTGTTCATTTAACTTCTGCTCCATTGCATCTCACTTCTGACACCAGTGTAAACTTGTGGGTTCTTTTCGGATCGGGTCGTGTTCGAATAGTGAAAAGAAAGTAATTGCAGTCTGGATTTTGTCCCTCTGTTTTATTGCACACCTTCCATGGGACATTTCATAAGAAAAAGAATATATATTGAAATGATCCAAGATTACAATCCATCGTCCCATCGCCTTTCTTTTCAACCACTTTTTCGCGCCACCGCTCTAATTTTTCTCCTCGTTCGGACTCGTCTCCCCTGTCGTTGGCAGGCCCTCCTCCCTATATAGTTGGCCCGCTCCAGATCTCGTGTGTCTCGTTCACCCTGTTGCCAGATGCAGGCAGTAGATCTTTACAGTAAGGCTCTAAATACTCAATTAACTTTCAAAAAAGAATATTTAAATAACCCTTTTATTTATTAAGTTAAAAAACCGTTATACAGGGTGTATCTAAACTCTGCGGCAAAACTTTAAGGGGTGATAGTAAACATCAAGACAAACAATAGTAAATAGGAAATTAAGGTCCCAAACGTCTTCCGAAGGAGATAGGTACCATTAAAGTTTAGGGTCCGAAATTACAAATGATTATAAAAAACGGAAAAATGGGTCAATTCGTTAGCGGTTCTCGCTAAAATTATTCTTTTTGTCAATATTTTCTTAAAAAATAAACTTTAAAGGTAAAGCTCAAAAAATGTCGATAGAGGGCGCTTTAGACTTTAGAGTAACGAATAACCATTTTTTACTATTTTTTGTATCACATTAAATGCTTTCAAGAGCTTTGACTAAAACTTAAATTTTGAGCTCAAAATTTGAATCGTTGGGGGCAGTAGCGCACACAGGAATTTTGGGGGAAGGGGGTCCGGGGTTGGAAGTTTATCATTCTTGTATCATGCTCCTTTTGATTTTGTCAATTTTCGGGAACAAAATACAGTAAAAAACTAATTAAATGAATAAATAATTAGCATTAATTAATAAATTAATCATTAATAACAAATACTTAATTAAATTTTGCGTACTATAAACTTAGAATTATAATCAATCGAAAAAAAATCAAGGGCTTTGGGGGTCCGGATCCCCAAGAACCCCCCTTGTGTGCGCCACAGGTTGGGGGTGGTTAAGTAGTGCAAACTCAACTGTGTTCAGGAGGGGAAATTTGAACTCACCTCCTTCCCTGGACATAGTTCAGTTATTCATGATCTTCGATGCTCGGTCATAGACTAGGCAGCAGCTACTACCCACTAAACGTAAAATAAACGAGAGAGGGATGACAAAATTAAATAAAAAAAGTTATTCATAAAACACATGAGCAATTTCTCCCCGCAAAATACCCGATTATCCAAACCACCGGGTTTGCATGCAAAGTGTAGTACACAATCATTTAACTGTATGGTGCTAATTGTATGTAAGGATGTAAAGTTCTACTGCAAAGTGTCCCAGCCAACATAAAGGCTCGTATGTGGTTCCAACATGACAGAGCGCCTGCACATTTCAACGCAGATGTGCGAAGTGCATTGGATACAGCATATCCAGGGCGATGGATTGGGCGGGGTGGTCCGGTAAATTGGTCAGCACGCTCGCCTGACCTCTCCTGCCTAGACTTCTTCCTCTGGGGCCATTGAAGAGTTTACGCAAGCCCCGTTGACTCCGTCGAGGCCCTGGTTGCGAGGATTGCCGTCGTAGCAAGCGAAATCCGGGAGATGCCCGGGGTATTTGCTAATATTCGACATTCCCTCCACCGGCGGTGTGATGCCTGCTTCTTTGCTGCTGGGCACTTTTTCGAGCAGTTTTTGTGATTCCGCAAGAAAATCATGCGAAGTACCATTTTCTACGTGTCATCATTCATTCAACCTTCATTCGTGCATACATTAAATTGCTTCGTTTTATTTTGAGCAGAGAAGTTGCTCACACACATGTCTATTATGAATAATTTTTTTTAAATTTTGTCATCCCTCTCTTGTTTACCTTACGTGTAGGAGGTAGTAGCTGCTGCCCCTGGTCTACAACACCAAGATCGGGAATAACTGAACTCTGTTCAGAGGGAAGGGAGTTTCAAAGTTCACCTTCTGAACACAATTCCGTTTGCGCTACTTAACCACACCCAACGATTCAAATTTTGAGCTCAAAATTTAAGTTTAAGTCTAAGCTTTTGAAAGCATTTAATGTGATACAAAAATAACGGTAAAAAATAGTTGTTCGTTACTCCAAAGTCTAAAGCACCCTCTATAGACATTTTTTAGCTTTATCTTTAAAATTTATTTTTCAAGAAAATACTGATAAAAAGATTAATTTTAACGAAAACCGCTAACGAATCGACCCATTTTTCTGTTTTTCATAATCATTTGAAATTTCGGACCCTAAACTTTAATGGCACTTATCTCCTTTGGAAGACGTTTGGGACCCTAAGTTTCCTATTTACTATTGTTTGTCTTGATGTGTACTATCACTCCTTAAAGTTTTGCCGCAGAGTTTAAATATATACCCTGTATATCACTAGTTGAAGCAAGATTAATCAGAATCTAGTTGATTATTTATCCGGGGGCAAAAATTCGTTATTTCCAGAGTATGAAGTAAATAGATATTTTGATGCACAAGTGTAACTTTGTTAAAGATACATTCATCACATATCACAAAGCATCGTCAGGGAGTATGACATATATTCGATTGGTAACGTGAAACTTATGTTACTAAATTAATCGTGATAGAAACTTAACTTTTACTATTCTTAAGATTTCTGTAGTTTTCCACTGTAAATTTCCACTGTTTATTGACCGTTCGAAGGTCTTTATTGTAGAATTCAGTAGTTAGTGTCGAAAATCTCTTGAATTATGCCATTAGCGTAGCTAGTTCTCCTATTCGACAATGAAGAACAGGATAAAAGTGGAAGAACATCGCGAATGTGGTAAAATTTCAATGCCTCATCGCTTTAATTCTTCAACCGCACCTCGGGAAGAGAAAGCAGATGCTTATTTGGCAAGTGTACGAACACCTTTAGTCATCATGCCAGCCGTTTCTTGATCAGAGCATCAGGCAATTCGTTCAGCTGTACGCTCTAATAGGCGCTAGAGATTATTAGGGCCGTCTTCAGACTTTAGGAGGCCCTTGGGCTTCCATGCAAAAGTAGGGTCCACCTGTGAACCTTAAAAATAAACAATACATGCCATACGTGTTCAAATACTCGAACATACGATGACCCGTAACCAGTGGCGTAACGTACACCCCCGCAACACCCGCTTCGCGGGGGGCCCAAAGCCTGACTGACGCAAGTGTAAATTTCAACGTGGGGGCCCAAAACCTGACTTTGCAGGGGGGGAATGTTCTCCGTTACGCCACAGCCCGTAACTAAAGACGTCTTAAGGCCTGGGCCGCAAAGGGGGCCTCGTATCGTTCTCAATTTAGCCTTAATAAGATCTTAACTCGAATAACTTCAACGGTCAAATGTTATTTCCGGTTGTGTTCTCCGGAAAACTGGGAATTTTGGACAATATATCAACTGGCTACATGTGATGACTGTCGTTCACTTGCAGGCCTAGGCCTACCACCATACACCATCATTACTCATTCAGTCAAAAGGTGACAGTTGATCGAGTCTGTTTGTGCGATTGTAAATTATGTACATTTGTTTCGGGTTATTGTTTGTACGAGTATTTGACAGCGTATACTATTTAGTGTTTGCCATTAAAGCTCATTGGAGAGGCCTATATTTGCTTAGGAGCTGGAGGCCTACTTTTGAGTAGGGGCCCATGGCCTCAAGAAGCCTTAAGACGTCCCTTCCCGTAACAAATAAATGTGCGTTATTCACAATCTCAAAAACATAGGCACAAACCACCTGCCACTTTTCGACTTAATGAATAATGATGGTGTATGGTGGTAGGCCTAGCCATTTTCGAGTCATTCTGCAGTCTTATTGCTGTTGCAAATTGGCGTATAGTTCGAAACTCCCAGTTTTTCAGAGAATATTTCCGGAATAACATTCGACCATAAAAATCATTTGGATCCTGATCTTATTGAGGTCGAGTCGAGAACGAGACGAAGCCCCCACTGAGGTAGAGGCCTTAGGCCTAATTGACTCATACCTTAACACGCCCCTGGTGATGGTCTGACTCTTCTCCAAGTAGAGTCTGTTGAATTTGACTCAAAGACAGTCCTAAAAAACAAACAGCAGGAATTGAGATTAAAAGAACCTGTGGCGCTGTGTGATATCAATATAAATCAGTAATAGCCTCCACGCGACGACGATCGTTTCGGCGTGGTGGCTAAGATATTTGTTTTCGGATCGGAAGGTACCCAAATCGAATCTTCCTTCAAACCTATTTAAAAAAGATGCAAAGTGCTTAAGGCTGCTGGAAAGATCTATTTCTTGAGAGAGTACTCGAATGTCAACCAGTGAATCACAACCAATTTTTAAAACTGTGCAGAAACTTTACTTGTAATAATGCTTTCTGTTGTTGATGCTTGTGTGAGTGAGGCAATGTAAATAAAATAGGTGAGGTTGGGAGAAGGAATGAACTTCCCATCAGATAGAAAAGCGGACTTTTGATATTTTAATCATTGCAGTGTAACAAGATTCAAAGATTTAACTTATAATAAATCTTTTTTTTTCAGATTTCTGCACCTTTCTTAAAGGTGCACTTAGCTTTCTTAAGGGTAGGGGTAATTCGCTGTGCTTCCACTTCCTGTTTTTCTCTTTGGCCCCTGGATCAGAATGGTAGATCCAATTTTCATCCATAGCTACCAGGTGACCAAAAAAGTCTGTGACGGATCTATTCGCGTACCTTCCTCTAACCATCTTGGGAAATCTTTGGGCTATCAATTCGCGTCATTCACAACCAACCCTTCTGAAGAAGAAAACTGTGATATGCAAATTAGTCGAGGTTTTTTAACTTGATAGAGAGTAGGAGTGGGTGTAAGTCAGGTGAAATTATTACTGACAGATACCAGTATTGAATTATCGTGATTGAATACTTATCAGGAGAAAGATTTAAAGTGACGATTGATCTCTGAGATTAAATTAATATTAGATTAAATCGAATAATAGGTTAAATCCTATATAAAGTAAGGATCGAGTTTGATTGTTTCCTAATCATTCGTGTATTTCGTTGTTGTTCCACTTTCGCGGTTAGCACTTTCTGTTATTAATTGATTTTGTGTCGTTATTTTGTGTGATCAATAAATAGATTATTTGGATCATGGCTAGTGTTTCTTCCCTACCTGCTACATATCTAGGTGGCCAAGAGAGAGGTGAGGACCTCTCACAAATCTTCATGTTTAAAAAGATTCAACATCTTCATTGATAAGTTCTACTGTGTTATATAGCTTCTGAAAAGGAATCGGGAATCCCAGCCGACTGACACCTTTCACATGTGCACACAGTTCTTCAAAAAATTTCCACACTCAGGTATAATTAAGATCAATCTTATTCATGATCAACTGAAATGGTTCACTCGTGACGTAAGGTTAAGTGCTCCCCTTTCTTCTCTATGGCAACATCTTCAATGAGAGAGGATCTTCTACTTCCGGGACATCGTCTGTGATAGCATTTGTTGTTGTTTCTTATCCCACTTGATCGACAGAAACATCTAGACCAAGTCTGTTTTTAAACTATGAAGAACTGTACCAGGACTTAAGAGCAGCTGGCTCTTATGGAAGCCATGATGCGGGCAGGAGTGGCTTGTGTCACATTGCAGTAGGGACTGGGAGGGTAAATTTTAAGACAATATGTCGTTGAGGTCGAATGAGTCCACTGCGGTGCTTTGCGCCGTCTTTGAAGCTATTTTTCTCATATTTAATGCATTTTACTATTTTAAATTTTTATTTTCCCTAAATCTTCAGTATTTTTATTATATCTTTAAAGCATTTAATTTTAACAAAGGGCAAAAAAAAGTCAATCAATTAAAGTCACTCAAATACCTACTGATATGAGGTTGTAGCTCGAAAGAGCTGGGTCAAGTCATCCACCCAACGATATTTTAGTATGTCCCCTGCGAACCTCCCCCCCCCCTAGCAAATGCAGTTTCATCTCGCCTACTGCCTGCCCCAAGCAAAGCAGCTCCAGGACGGTTTCCTTCATACCACTCATGTATGGTGGCCTGCTTCCAAGAGGGACTGATATCTTGTTTGACCCGGGTAGCAATTTCTGAAAAATTAAGGCACCCACCAAGTGTAGAATTTTTATGGCTGCTCTCACGGGCCAAGCCATCTGCAGTCTCATTCCCACAGACATTAATTTGCGACGGTATTCACAAAAAAGAGTTCTTAACATTGGCACTCAAGCTATTTAATAGCTGGACAATACTCGTTGTCGTTCTGTCACCCTGCTTCCACCATTCAGATAGATGTTAATATATCATAGAACAAACGAGAGATGTTGAGACTGTACAAATCTGTGACAAGTTAGTTTGTTTTAAAAATTATCAGGTATAATATTCATGTTTTTTTTCATAAAATCTATGAGACCTCAAATATAAATAAATTAATGCATATCTCTAATATACATATTTTCATTATCATTGGCTTGAATAAACCTCAGATAAAAAGTAATGAAAGTGCTGTTGGTAATGGATCTTACAATTTGCAACCAAGATCAAGTGATGAAGAGAGAGATGATACATACAAGAATCAAACATCAGGCTCAACCGAATCTTTGCTTACTATGAGCCCCATATCATGACTACTCAATTGCTACAACTACGCCATGTTGTATAGATTACCTTCGTCTATAAATTTCAACTCGACACAAAGAAAAAAGTGAACTGTGGTGGCAAGCCAGTAACAGCCTCCGGACAGGGGTGATCACTTTTGTCTAGTGGTTATGTTACGTGGCTACGAAACCTAGTGTCACGGGTTCTGTTCTCGTATATGCACCACCACAGAACTACAGTGACTCGTAATTTTGACAAGATTGAAAATAACATATCAGTCGATAAAAGTTATATACTATTATCAGTGACGAAACGGAGAGTATTAGATCCCTCCCTGTAAAGTCAAGTTTTGGGCCCCAAACCGGATCATACAAAGGATTGATAAACCATAACATCAGGTAACGTACACCCCTACGCTATACAGGGGTGTACGTAACGCCACTGACTATTATACTCCACCCCCTCTCCATTTAAACACAACTTTAAAAAAGTGCGTTCGAGAATATACATACAATAGTTTAATAATTAATTTCGCTTATATTTAGCGAAACTGTAAATAATTACAAAAGTAAGAAATAGATAATTTATTCAAAAAATACAGAGAAAACTTATATTTAATTTAATTTAAAACAAAGTTACAGCTCCAGTAGTAACCTTGGAAAAGAAAAAAAAATTTAACTCGTATTTTTTTTTAAATATTCTACTTTTAATTACTTTTGCATAATTTCAAACATTGATTTGATTAGAAACATTTTCCTATGCAAGTGTTTCACTTAGAAGAGTGGTCTTCAAACTTTATCGAATCATGGAATCCTTAGACCTCTTAGAGGCTTTAAGGGGGAACCCAATCCTACATTTAGAAGAATATAAGGTGATTCTGAAGAAGCTGCCAGCTGGGGGAAGATGCCAGTTTGTTAATAGTACTTTTATGCATCGATAGATGGCAATTTTGAATCACTTGTGTGGAGAGTGTGATCCGACATCGAGTGTGGCTGGTGAATTTATCTGAATTAATCGTCTTTAATTTGCCTTATTTTTCGAGCTTTTAAGCATTTAAAGAGGCGAGTAAAACATTTATAAAGGTTAAACTTGATGCAGAATACTATCAAAATAAAGTTTTGAAACACTTGATCAGAGAAAGTAAACGTTTACACTCAAGGAGACTTGGTTATTCACCAACATAGTGCACCAAATCATACTGCAAAATCAACTATAAAATGACTGAAACATATATATATATAATTCTACCTCCTGATAAATGACTATCATTATTCCCTGTCTGTGTTCCTTCCGATTATTTTTTCTGGGGATACTTAAAAAAAATAAAATAGGCGTAAAGTAAGAGCATATCAAGAGTTTCAAAAAGCAATTTAAGAAGTTGGAAAAACACTCCAAAAATGGTCGAAAAATCTCTTTTAGCTTAGCCGAAAAGCTTACGTAAAGTGTACTTGCTAGAGCAAACCACATTGAAAATTCCATGTAAATAATGTTACGAATTTTGTGTAAATAGTGTAAATAATTTGTATCTGAACGTGTAAAGCATTTATTTTATGTTAAAATTGTACTATTCACACCATCAATGCCGCCCCTTACGTTATAATGGCGATTCAATAAGAACTTGGCGCAATATTGGCGGTAGAGCCAAGTTGGCATCATTTTTGGTGGACAAGTTGGCGACTTTGGCGACCATTTTGGCGTCGTTGGCGACCATGGTGGCGAGTTCGGAAGCCTCTGGATTCTTCTAGAAAATTGTGAAGAGGTCCTTTAACGTTGTTGCAGGATGTCATGGACATACCGCTGGGCTGTCATGGTGCCACGGATCAATACTAGGGGTGACCGTGATTCTTCCCCTCTAAAACTACGACAGCTGCTCATATTGCCTTCGAAAACGGCGTAATGGCATGTCTACCTCAGCTCTTCCTTTGTAAACGATTCAGCGCAATCAAACAAGATTTGGTTACCTGTTTTATACTCCACGGAGAACGACGTTAAACCCCTCTACCGGTTGTACGTAATGCGCAATCACGCTGCATATCTATTCGTTTGCATATCACCCGGACATGTACCTTCATGCCAAGTTTCGTTACGATCCCGCAATTATTTCTTGGTGAGCTAATTTTTTTGTCCAAGAGTGTATATTGATATTTAAGTTTATTTAAAAGTACGAGAATCAAAATTTAAAAATTCGGCGTTCGATTGTCTTTTATTGTCTTTTTGTGACACATTTTTCTCTCTCTCTTCTTATATATTTTTATTTTTAACGAACTTTCAAAATGAAATTAAAACAAAATTTTACAGTTTAGATTTAGATGTGGTTTATAAGGGAAAATGTTTTTTTTTCCTTTTAAGTTAAATAATGAAAATTCACCTTCAGGGTTTTTCTTGCAAATTTCTCTGAAATATTCGATCAATTCTTGGAGCTACCATATGAGTATAATTTCAAGTACTTTGTATCTAAGAATTTTTTTTTCATTTTACCATGCAGCTTTTAAACTGATCTTAATTCTCGATATTGATTCGAAGTATGGACAATCTTTGATGTACAAAAATATCCGAGATATTAAATTTACTTTATTAGAATTTCAAATGAGAGAGTGTACACCAGTTCAATAAAGTTTTTCTATAAAATTATTTGAAAAAGTAAAAAATGAAGAAATTTTTACTGTGCCTGTTTTTTAACATGCCTGTTCTTTAAAATATTTAAAATGCTTTTAAAATCACAGAAAAAATATATACTTTTTTAAAATTTAACTCCAGGCATTTCTTTAAGGTAAATTTTTTGGCGAAAAATATGCTTATTATAAATTAGGTAATTGATGTGTTTTATTATGAATTATGTGAAAGTATAAAAAGATTGAAATTACAATTATTCTTTTAATCAAACGTGGTTACTGACACTTTATTTACTGAAAGATAATATGAGCCTATTTTTTTATTAATAAAATGAGCAATTCAGTAATTCATTCGCAAACGATATCCGAAGACAAAATAAAGCGAAGTCGGCACAATAAAAACGTAAGCTTCTTAAGCGGAAACGGTATTGAAACGTCAGCTTCCTAAATGCAGACGGTGTCTGTAGACAAGGTAAGGTTATGCGTCAGTATGCTAAACACGGGTGGTGTTTGTAGACAAGGTAAAGCTATACATCAGTATCCAAAACAAGGACGGTGTCCGCAGACAAGGTAATGCTAAGCGTCAGCATTCAAAACAAGGACTGTGTCTGTAGACAAGGTAATGCTATGCGTCAGTATCCTAAACAAGAACTGTACCTGTAGACAATTAAAGGTATGCGTCAGCATCCTACAGAGGACGGTGCCCAAAGACAGGGTAAAGGTATATGAATAAAGTAAAAGCGTGAGTTCCACAAGCGAAGACGGTTTCCTAACTATATTTATACAATAAAAACGTCCGATTCCACCATTTTCACTCAGAAAGGCTTTAATGATATAATTGGTATTCAATCGTATAGTACTGGTGAGTTTGAACTTGTTTTTTTTTTAGTTATTTTTAGACAGTAGACAGTTTCAAATGAATACTCAGTTTTTGATGTATCTTAGTAGAGGTTTATTTTAAGATTTCATTGACATAAGTAAAAGTAGTTGAAAGGCCGTATATATGTTGTTAACTGTCTTTACCTAATTACGTAGAAACGAGATGTTTAAATCAGATTTCATTTCAAATTTTCAAGCTATTAAGGATTTCAGGGCACGTACGAAATAGTGAAATAATAAAAATTCAGATTTCTCATTTTTGTGATATATGTTTAATATTATTTCTAATAGAGCTTGGAGTTTTTGTGTGCCTAAAATAATGATAATTTAGTTATTCTCTAGAGAGAGAGAACTGTAAAAACATCTTTTAGCTCAATTTTTTTCGCTTTAGGATATGAATATTTACCTCGAAATACACTTTTTTTTTAAATAGATAACATTTTTTTTTTAAAAAAAGACTTTACTTATATGTATAAAATATTTTACACGCACAAATGATGCAAAAACATAGTTAATGAATTATTTGATGAAAATAACTGGATAATTTCCGCTTGGAAAAGTTTTAGAATCTCTTGCAATTTTAATAACAAAACTTGCAAACTGTAAATATATTTTCTACGTTTTTCATATGTATAAAATTATTTTTAAAATATTGGGTACTATTTAGCAAAGAAAAACAAACAAACATTTTTCTTCATTATATGCATAGGCCACTTTTATAAAAGTATAACAGAGTTAGAAGCATACAGTGAAGTAGTTTTTAATTGCGACTTAAAGGTGTTAATTTAATGTATTCGTTACCCGCCAAATTTTCGCTAAGTTGAGGGATAACATTGAAATATGGTTATACCAATTTTTATCGTTTGGTAAAATGTTTTCTATAGTGCTTAAGTTATGATTCTTTTATTTTATTTTTTTTATGTATATACTTTTTTCGATTTTTTAAAAAGAATTAACCATTTCCAAATTGGATGCTGTTTTATTGCAGTATTATATTTTGTATTTTCCGTCGGATAATAAGGTACCTCAGAAATTATTAGTGAGTACAAGAATTAATTTGTCAAAGAGTATGAGAGTTTCGTGTTAAATTATTACGGATTAATAGGTTTACCAAATTCGCTCGTTTAGTAATTTTATTTTTTTTAAGGAGTTGAATTTCTTTTTTTAAACCTCAGTTAAGATTTTTCTGATTTCGCTCACACAATGGGAAGTGTAATAAATCTGGTAAAGACACACACAAAACTGTTTCTCAAAGAAGTAATAAAATGGGCGTTCGAATTTTTTTGTTGTGGATCTTACGGTGTGAATCCGAACTAACATGAGGATAAAAATGAGACAGAAATTTTTTTTAACGGTAACAGATTGCGAAATTCAACTGTTTTATTTTTAATAAATTGATTTCATACGTTTTTTCCCATCCCACAATAAACTGGTTAATTTTTTTAGTATTTAATTCTTCTTTTTCGGCCTCAAATTGTAGTTGTTTTTTGCTGCTTCTTTTTTTAATTTCTTTCGGCAATTTGTCATATTCATTTTTCCCCTTGTATTTATACTCTTCAGCGCCGTTTTGCATGGAAAATGTAGGTACATTTCTTCTTATTCCACTTTTTAAATCATTTGAAATGATTGAAATTCTGCAGTTCTCAGTTGCTTCATCGAGTTTCAGTAATATTTTTTTTATTTATCACATCTTGTTTTTCTTTTAGTACGCGGCGGACATCTTGAATAAAATCTACATTCCATTAATTCACTAGTTCTTAAACATGCAACCATTCTAAAAATTCTATTAATTCAAACAAACATATTTATAAATGAATATCAAAAATAAAAAGCTTTCCCGAAATATTGTGCAGTGAGCATGATATTGATTAAGAAATGAGACAGAATGAACGTCAAACTTTGAAACTACACTAGAGCCCTTGGCGTAGGGCCTCTTAATTTCAAAACAAAGATGAGGGCGATGCCTTGATGGTACCCCACTATCAAAACTTCAACAACACGTTAACAGGGGTACTTAGGGCATCGACGCGTTGAACGCAACTCAACTTCTATGCAGGAAGGGTGTTCAGAGCCATCAAGACTTGAATCCGCATTTCAACGCCGGTCACGGATTCGTTATTAGAAATATCTGGATACCGGGGCCCTAAAATGACTAGAAATGGTAACAAAAGATACAGCTTTATTTTTACTTAACAGAAATATTTAAAAAGTAGTCTTATTGGTAATAAAAATATTCAGAATTATGTGCCTTAATTATTAATAATTAGAAAATATCACATTATATAAGTATTTAAACTTCTAGAATCGTCTAAAAACAAAGTTATTCGAAAAACCCTACAGCATATAACATTATTGATGCTAGTTGCTCGTACAATAAATCATTCACAAATAAGACTACCAATTAACACATTTTCTTTAAAACTTCTTGAATATTTGAAGCAATACAAACTGAATATTTCGCAATAAGAGATTTCCTCATTTATTACTTAGCACAAAGCACACACAAAACTATCACAATATAAAATATTATAACCACATTTTTAGTTTCAGTTTCAAGCGCAGTTGTTTTTATTAGAATTCTATTACGTAAAGAATCACTGCATGTTTTTTAGAGCTTTTTAATATTTCTCATTTTAAATGGACTTCTACTGGTTTTTATAAACGACTGAGAAATTTTTTTTTCAATAAGGGGGAAATAAATTTTTCATGGAATAACAACGCTAATCGAGAATGTTTGTAGAATATTATAGTGCATTCGAGCTATGAAAACACACACTTAATCCTTTTAATCAACATGTAAAAATACTTTAAGAAACTAGTAATAATGATGGATATTTAAGCACATAATATTAAAAGTAAAAAATCATAATCATAGCAAACACAATTTTTATTTTATCTCACACGAGCGCAGTAATTCTTTAGGGACTACAAAATAATTTGAAACTGAAGATACCGTTCATTTTTGCTGTTTTAACACGAAATATAAAGACTCCTCTATTTCCGTCTTATGAATATAAATGCTGGAGCTAAATAAATAGTTCAGAAATCAAATAACCACAAGTTCTCCACATTCTTTAAGAAAAAGAATCTATTTCTCTGAACCATTCTACGTTGTTGTTGTGGCTAATGCCACCTGTCTGACGTAGTCAGAACCAGGGCCACGAAATTCATCGTGGCAAGGGGTTAGAAGAACACCTGTCGTTGGCCTAGGCCTTGAGCACCATACAGGTGACAGTACGAATTAGCTCGGCGAAATTCCAGGAAGGGACGATAGATGGCGACACCCCCTATCTCCACCTCCACAATTTTGCCATGGGACTGGAGGGGAGGGAAATATTCTCCAGTCCCCTGCACTCGTGATTCAGCCCACAAGACTTTCGGACCCCTGATTTAACGAGCACGTGCTCCGTGTGTACTTAGAGGTTATTTGGTGGCATCGAACCCAGGCCTTCCGGTCTAGAGTCCGATGCTCTAACCACCAGGCTACCCACGGCCCTATTCTACGTATTCCCTCTAAAAAATGTCAAAAAACAAATATCCTTTTTATCACTTTAGTTGAGGTTAATTCCTGCCATAGTGTAACCTCCTGTAATGGCTCTCAAGCAGGTATATGCAAAGAATTAAAAGTTGCAACAAATTACGTAAAAAAAAGAGGCCGCCCAGAACCGTATATATTTTGCACGTTTTTCCCGTGGAACGTGCGACCAGCTTTGGGGAGCAAGGATTTAGATATTTCATGTCTGTACAAACTTAGAGCAGAGGTCGCCAAACTTTCTGACATCACGGACCCACTAAATTCATAATTTAAATCCCGCGGACCACTAATAAGATTTTTTAAGTGTTAAATATATTTATATATATATATATTATATATATATATATATATATATATATATATATATATATATATATATAAATAATGCGATCTCTAAGAACACAATCAATGCATTTAAAAACATAACTTAACGTAATATGAGTGAGTATATTCTTCCACTTTTTTCTAGGAACCAGCGAAAATTTCTCGCGGACCACTACTTTGGCGACCTCTGTAGTAGAGAACGTGAATCTGTTTTGCACATGCGCACTTACAATTTTCTTTTCCATTTATTCACTCGCAGAGCCCCTAAGTTTCCGTTAACCCTAAATTTCCGTGGAACACACAGTTTGAAGACCACTAACTTAAGGCCGTATCACACGTATACGTTTCAAGTAATTTTTCGTCCAATTTTTACTCAATTGCTATAACAACGGCTTTCGAACAACTTTTTGTTAGTGAGCTCAAAAAATTGTTCCAAATAAAAATTGCTTGAATTCTAGCCAATGGGGTTCTTCGGCGCCCCGCGTCATAACCAAGATGGCGGCTTCGTCTAACACATCAAATATGCCGTATAGTATTTTAATGGTGCATATTATAACGGCATATAATATATTAAACAGGATGGTGCTCAATTTCTGTTTACGCCCATTAACAAAAGCGCAAGCAAAATAAAAGAAATAATTTTGGATGTTCGTTTTCCGAAGCAAAAAAATCGGCGAGTAATTTTTCAATGTGAAGATAGAGCGCGGCAGACGTCAGAGCATGTCGTTTTGTTTACACACGGCAACCCTTCCCCCTCAGTAGGACGAAAAATTGCTTGAAAAAATTGTACCAAAAATGTATGTGTGATACGGCCCCTTTAGACTATATAATTACAAAACTTCTAATAATTTTATATAAAAAGGACACACATTTTAATTTTTTAGGGTACAATAAATTAAAATTGTTATAAAACTGCTTTTAATTAATTTTTTTTAGATTTATTTTTCATCCTTTTAAGTACTTTATTTCTTTTTTGGTTTATAATTAATATTTTGATCATGCCCAATACTAAATTATAAATACACTTTTGTAGGTATAATATTACAAGATACCAAGCATATTTTAATGTAAACAAAATAAAAGAGGTATTTTAATCAACAGTTTTAAGAAATTATGAAAGATTTTTTTTATTTTTCAGAAACATTTTTTATTTGAATCTTTGGATGCAATGGAATATGGTACAGTAATATTTTCTTCAAAAATCAAGCATTTATTATTTGTATCAGTTTTTACGCTAATTGACTAATGACACAATAGCCATGAATGCAAGACAACTACATAAAACTTTTTAAAAAATCTTTTAATGTTTCAAACACACAATTAGATACCAAAATAGGAAACACATACATATAACAGTTTTTAAAAACAGAATATAGCTTTATTACATATTTATGTATATTTTTTTGTGAGAAGATACATTTATTTTATTGTTTAAAACATACAAATCACTGAAACGGATAACTTTTCTCTTATTCAACTTTATCCCCTAAAATTGCAATTTTTAGAGGAAAAAAAAAAGAAAAGTATAAGATTAACAATTATATGAAACACATCGCAAGTATCTCATTAAACATTCTTAGACTGCAAAGATTATAACTTAAAATAAATGACTAGAAATATATAATTAGTCCATGTTTATAAAAACAATAAATTCAATAAGTATCATACAAAAAAATAAGTAAATTTAAAATATTGCAACCTTACATCAAGACTAGATATAATTGGCATGAAAATGTAGCTTGAAGAATATTTGTGAAACCACTTTTTCCTAAAATCCTCATATTAAAATTTTATACATTTTGAAACATGAAAACACACAATTTTAATTTAGTATACATAATTAATTAACAATAAAAATACATTTTTTCTATATAACAATGTAAAATGGACGGAAATTTTCATAGTTACTTCAAAAATATGTATTTAAACTTATTATATTTATATATGTGTAATACAAATTTCTCTTCAGTTAAAGTACATTAAATTTATCAAATTCCTATTAATGGACGGATACATCACATCTAGAAATTTTTGGTTGTAATTTATAATTAATTACAATTAAATGTGAGTTTTTAATTGTAACTCACATGAGACTGTTTACAATTAAATTCAGAATGATAAGTATTTTGGATTGAAAGAACTTACTCACATAACATATAAAAGCACAGATATATTATCAATTCATTTTAATAATGTAAAAAAATAATCCGTACTAAAACATACAATATTTTTTTTAAAAAAATCAAATTTTAAATTAAATATATCTAAAAACATATTCATAAAAAGTAATTAGAACTACTTCAAAATTCTTCCTGCATGAAGATGTTATTTTAATTCATTCCCAAAGTTTAGTGCACAAAGTAACTCTACAAAACACATTCATATTTTACTTGTTATAACAATTATGCTGCTAATTTTTAAAATTCATTTCATTGTGGTAAAAGGCAGAAATCTGACACATTCATTGATCTTTTAGTTTCTGAAATTTTTTAACTTCTTTCGTATTGAAACACTGAAGTTCTTATTTATATTCAAATCAGTTTTGTTTTCTTTTTCCTTTATTACATTCCTTACATTGCTTGTAAATGTGGAATTTATCTTTCAGTAAATTTAATATAGCTGTTCTATCAGGGGTGTAGCTACTGCCATATCAATGATACGGAGCCCCCACGTGTGTAACTACAGTACCACAATATAACAGGGCTTTCATTTTTAAAAAAGGGCCCCCAAAAGAGTTTTGATATGGGGCCTATTCAGAACTATCTATGCCAGTGTGTTCTATACAAATAATGAATCTAGCAAAAAGAAGTCATAGATAACTGAATTGCACTTAAAGATCCACCTCAGATTTTATTGTAATGTTAATTATATATTATTTAATTACCCACCATTATTAAAAAAGTTACAACACATCATAAAAGTTACTATGTGCATAACACTGAAAGGCAAAACACAGCATTACTAGCAAAGGCAATAAATAATTTTTAGTTAAAAGATATTAATTGATTTGTGCTTAGATACATGAAGCATTGGGAATGCAAAAATATTATCCTTCGTTATGAATAGAAAAGAATCAAATCAATTTTACATTAATACAATATACAAATAAAATTAATTACATCTCGATAAAATGTTCAATGATGCATTATTATAGTGCCAAAATATGACACTTCAAAAGTACAACATAGTACCAAAAAACTATTAATAAAGAACATATTAAGTAGTATTATTTAAAGAAATTTTCCAGAAAATATTCAACATATAAAAGCTTGTTACAACTATAGGATAAATCTTTCTTGCTCAGTCATTCATCCACATTGAAAAGCCAATAAATCAAAATATAAGCAACATCAATTTAGAGTGAGTAAGAGAGTTATATTAATGTCACACTATAAAGCAACACAAGGGCTATTAACAAAAGACCTCATAATTTTGAACCCCATTCAAGTAATGAGGCTGACACCCAAGCAAGCAACCCCCTTCTAATAACCACAACAGGAGAACATTGAACCTCGACACATTTAATGTGCAAGCTCAGAAGCAGCAGGACTAGCATTCATGACAGATTGGCCACAAATTTGTATCTATAGCTACTAAGCTACTGAGGCAATCAGTGCCAATCTAAGGTAATTTTAGCCCCTGGGTGCAGAAGATCTACAGGCCCCCTTGGCACTTGCAGACCAAAATGTAGTACCAGAAAACCTGATTAAGTCCAGCTATCCAGGCCCCTGGGTGCCTGCCCCAAGCGCCCAATGGATAAACTGGCACTGGAGGCAACAGCATCAATTTAGAAATATTGGTATCTCAAAACTTAAGCAACAGATATTAATTTCCCAATACAATACTTTTACTGAAAATATGATAATCAGAAATTTTTCGATCTTTTAAATTGCTGAAAGGTATATTTCTCTTACCTGATAGTATGTCTTTTTATTTTATTTTATATCCCTACAATTCCTAATTTGCAGTTCATTCTTTTTAGCATCCCAATAATATTTTCAATGCTTATTTCTATTTTATAATCTTGGGACACAAAATCCTTTTTGTTCAATGATATAAACATGTTTATTAAAGTAGATTTCTTCTCAAGTACGATATAAAATTTATATTTTATCAATATATATTTTCATTCAATACCATTTGTAATAGCATGATTACTCAAAATTAACTGAATTTTAAATTGAAATGTGAATTATATGTATCAAATAACACAATAAAAATGTCATATATAACAACTTCTCTATAAAAGGTAATGATTGGATTTATAATATTAAGAAATAAAACATGTGTAAAATGAAATGAAATTCAAGGAGAAAAAGTAAATAATGAATAAAATAACTCTAATTTTGACCAATGGCAAATAAATTTCTCTTGTTTCTTGATTGATTTTTTTTTATTAAGTTTGCACTACTCTAGAGCTGTTGGCAACAGATTTCATAATTTTGAACCTTGATCAAGAGATGAAGAGGACACTTGAGCTGGCACCCCAATTTTCAAACTTTCATGCCACATCAAAGTGAGGACTTTGAGCCTTGACAGATTTAACATGCATCAGCCCCTGTATGTGGCAGGTTTTTGTGGTACAAGGTCTCAAAAACTCCTGATTTGACAACAGCAACCCCAAGTTAGGAATCAAGACTAATCAACTACTGCGTCTAATTTTTTCTTGGTATGTATTTTAATCTAAGTAAGCATTTAATTACAAACTAATATTTTTATAACCATTTTGAAGAAAAAAATGTAAAAACTCTAAATTTGACATTACATATAATCTTTTTCATTTTATGCAGAGATTTTAACAAATGAAACAAAGATTACGATTCAGTAGAATAAATGCAACAATACTGATAGTGCTGAAAATAAAAAAAAAAGTTTGTGATGGCAAACTTTTTCAACTACAAACTATGATTTCCATCTCAAAACTGTGCTTTTCTCAAGAATAATTTCTAAATTGTGCATTGGATTAATAATTCAGTAATATAAACAACTTAACTAATATTATTCATACATTTTATAACTGACTATAAAGCAATATGGTTTTAAAGCATTTAGTGCAAAAGAAGAAAAACAATTTACAATATGCAGAGATGCAAGAGTGATAATATTCAAAGAAATTAAAATAATTATTTTTCAAAAAATGTCATTGTCAATTTTATGCATGTGAAAAAAGAAGGAAATCATTTGTATAATACATAAAAACTTCAAAATTTAAGAAACTGAGAAGTATAAAAAAAATTGGGTACTTATCAGTCATAGGGATCATCAAATCTAACATGCACAAAACAAACCACATTCCGACTATGCTGATTGCTATCATAAATAGATGGTGCTATTTTCATACACCAACAATTTGTTAGAAGTAGTTAGTTTGAATTTACAGAGATATTTTCCTTCTTTTATTTGGAGTAATTTAATGATTATAGGAACTAAGAAATAAAAGACAGCAACTCAAATTCTGGCTCATAATGATTGTTAACATGTATAGTTAAAATGAAACCCCATAATGTAATTTAACATTTTATCATTTTGTCCATATGCACATAGTGGCCAATGTAACATCACACTGTTCATGTTGACAAAAAAGCAATAATCAACCCATGATCCCTAGAATCCATAAGTACCAAAAATAATATAATGAAAACTGAATGTGCATCATAATTACTCTTCCTTTTGCTAAAAAACAATTATATTTCTTAGGAATATTGCCAAATTGGTAGCAACTATCAAAATGAAAAATTTATATTGGTAAATAATACCATTTAACACTTGTTACAGCATTATAAAGTAAAAGGAAAAAAATCACATGTCAAGTTACATAATCCTTTAGAAAAATCTTGATCATTAAAAAATTTGTGCCATTTCCACAACATAGATCATCCTTAAGATGGTGAAAAACATAAAAGCTCACAAGATAGTTTTGACTTTTCCCTACAACAAATCGTTTAATCTTCATCAAAACTGGATAAAAATGCCATTTTAATTCTTATTTTGGACTATGCTTCGCAACTGATCGCTTAGCCATTCCACTCCCTCACCTAGGCCTTCTCCAGTTAAAGCATTACTGGCACATATATGCCATGGTTTGTTTTTCAGGCGATCTAATCCCAAGGCTTGACTGACTTTAACACTTGACAGAGCTTCTCTAAGATCCATCTTATTTGCAAAAAACAGAATGGGAATACTTCTATCTTTAATATCCTTATGTTGAAGCATCATTTCCAATTCATCTTTAGCAACAACCATTCTCAATGCATCACTACTATCAATAACAAAGATTATACCCTGCGCTTCGGGATAATAATGTTCCCAGAGATTTCTATAGCGGCCTTGCCCAGACATATCAAAGGCAGTGAAACTCAAATTTTTCATTCGGAAGCGATCAACATTAAACCCAACAGTGGGTACAATTTCCATAGATTTTTGCTCTTCAGGTTTGAAATGATTGATTATAGTTGTTTTGCCGCTGTTATCCAGTCCCACAATTAAGACATTGGCTTCTCTCTTTTTAATACCCAAAAAATACGCTAATTTATCAAACAGACCCATTTTAGATGGATGAAACTCTTAGATTGTTATAGTAACAAATTCAACTTAAATTTTTCAATTCAATATTCGTCTTCTTACTCCTTAGAGAAACCCAATTTCATTCAGTAAACAAGCTGGAGTAAATAAATATAAACATGTTAAGTTGAAAGTTTAGCTGTAGATTGACTGACAGTCTTGCTATATTTTGAGGGGTAACACTCACATTTATTTTGAAAATTGATTTAAAAAATGTGCATTAAGCTGTGTAATTAAATTATCAAACAAAATAATTTAATTTTGGAAAAAAATTTATGAAAATCTAATTTATCATATTAAAAACGATATCAAAAACCTTGTGGCAATAGTCTGTTAACTCTCGTCATCACGAATTTGATCTGACTGTTGATGTCAAATCGACGCGTGGTCGGTTATTTTAGTTTTGGAATAAATAATTTATAAATATGTATACCGTTATACTTCTGTTTTTAGTTTCTACTTGCTATTCCGTAACTCATGCAAATCTTGTCAATAACAAAGTAGAACGTAATATAGATATCGCATCTCAATTAGTAAAAGTTACTGTTAAACTTACATTAGAAAATGCCGGAAAATCGCCGGTGTCTTCATTCAACTATGCACTCGATCCAGATACGAAAGCCCACTTATCTTATTTTGGAGCTTCGGTATGATATAGTAATTCAGAATAATATTATAGTTCTCCTATTCATAATATTCTAGATTTTTCGCACTAATTAAGGCTTTTATATTTCAAATTGATGTTGATCATAAAATTTTTTAGGAACTTATTTCTGTGTCGATAATTTTGTTTTTTATAATTATCTTAAACATAGGTTATCTTTTGTTCTTAGCTAAATTTTACTTTATATTTCGTGGCTGAAATTAGTTTTTATGCTCTGTGCGAATGATTTGATTTCAGAAAATTTTGTTAAGCAGAATTATTTATAATTTTTAAGAAATATTATTTAATAATGATATAAAACATAAATTGCTTGAAAATTAAACTAAACTACAAAATCTCTTAATTTGACAACCGGGTCTATTCGATACCAGAACCAAAAAGGGCTAATAATATAGTTATGCTGATTAGATCTCGTTTAGCATCTTATGTTTCTAATTCACCGAAAAAGTTAAATATTTGTAAGTTCTCATGTGTATTTCTTTAATAGAGTAAAAAAATTGCAAGTAAACTGCAACTGCATAAAAAAAATTGACTTTTTTAATAGTTTATTTGAAGGTGTAAAAAAAACACAGTTCATATAACAAACTATTTTAATTACATTTTGTTATCTATAAAAGACATCTAAATTTTAGTACTTTGTTTTATTGTTGCTATTTTTCTAGAAATAAGAAAAAGAACTGTAAATAGATTCAATGTTCTTTTCATGCACATAAAAATTTACCTTAAAATTTTATATTACTTGTTTGAGAACTTAATTATTAGTGTCACCACAGCTGAATTTAAGCCTCATGAATCATGCCATGATTTAATAGCAAAAGAAAACAACAGAAATGCATAAATGTTTAAACTACTTGTGTGTTTGAGATCATTGTGCGATTTGCGTTCACAAATTTAGCTGTGGGGAAGTTAATATGCAAGTTCACTTGTTTCTAATTATTTTAATCATATTCAAAAATATAGTAAATGACAGCATCCAATTGTATCAAAATTACTGATATTTTTTTTAATGTTTGTATTAATATTTTGATTATGTTTAGAGTATGGTTTAAGAAAATTTAATTCCAAGACTTATTTATACGACTTCTTCACATTGGTTTTGCTTATTTATTTGGAGAATAAATAAATGTAAAATTGTTTTTAACTAATTATGAGTGTTTAAAATGTAATTCATGTAAAAAAAATTTGTTTATATTCATATTCTTAAACTAGTTTTATCTATTTGTACTTATTAACTTGTATGTTATAAAATTTCTTTATTTTTCATTCTATATTTTTTTGTTTTATTCTTTGTTGAAGAAGTAGAATATAGAACTTGGAAAAGTAGACATAATAAAACTTTATTCTCCTTGCTTGATTAGTTTAATTTTTTTCACAATATTTGCACTATTTTCTTGCTGTCTTACCCCTATGCTAAAGCTAGTACATACAAGAAAATAATGGAGAAATTCATACAAATTTCAGTTAGTTTTTTTTCTCCTTTAATTTCATATAAAGAAACCCCATTATGTAATGTTATTCATTGGCCATTTTTTTCATTCCAGCAAATGCAAGACGATGGCAGGGTTGATTTAAAAGTAGAAGAACTACCATTGAATGCAAAGTAAGTATTTTTATGCACTTAAAAATGTAGAAACAAATTTTTGTTTAATATTTTATTCTCTTGAAATTCTTTTTGGTTGTTGAGTTTATCTGTCTTGAATATATGTTTATATGTCTTGTGGCATTGCGACAGGGAACAGGAAGGAGTAGCACATCAATTTTCTCATAACATCACTCTACAACTAAATATAAATATTACTTGATTTTATTAATTTTTGAAAATGTTTGTATTTAAAATCATGCTCACAAGATATGTATTATATAGTTTTGGTAATTTTTGGAGTCTTAAAAAATATACGTGATATCTTGCATGATTTTTGGGTAAACTGCATATTTTTAAAGCAAATATGACTAAGTCAGTTAAAACTGGATTTCCAGTTGCATCTCTGAAGTTAAAAACATGACATTGAAATACTTCTTCATTATTTTAAAACTTGAATTCCAAAAGAAAAATCACACATCTTATTGAATTTTAAGAAATGTCATATTTTAATTGGTTTGCCAATTTTAAATGCAAGTAAGAAAATGGAGTTAAATTAAAGCAATTATTAGGTGAAATGTTGAAAATTTTTAAGGTATTCAGTTCAGAAGTTGCTTGCAGTTGAATTCATGTTACACAATATACTATTTATATTGTGTAATGTCTTAATTACTTTCTACCATTCTCCATATAATCAGCTACTTCACAGCAGCCAGCACAATTATCTTGTTTCTTTCCACAGAAACAAAACTAGTAAGTCGTGTTAAAACACTCCCAAGAAACTCTATTCTTGGTACTGCAAACAACACGCCATGCAATGGTTCTCAATCAGATTAACTCTTTTTCCGTAAGCACTTTCTGTTGTCCTGACTGTCTCGCTTGATGGTCAGTCACCTTCTCTAAAACACAGTAACCCACATCTGTAAACGTGCTCCTTCACGCCAACAGTAGTCCAAACACTACAATATAAATAATATTCACAATACTTTCTCTCTATATGTATGATTGAATACTCTAAAAAGTAACATGATTATTACTATATGTAATACCACAATATTTACAAAGTAACCAAAGAGTAAATTTAATAAAACATAGTTTTAAAAAATATTAAAACTTGCGAGTGTGAAAAATTGCATGAGCTGGCAGCACATTGAATGATCTCAATTTTCCATATACATGCATATGTAGTTTTGAAGGCAGTCTTTTCTAATATTACTGAGCAGAGAAAATTTGAATGCACTTTTATAATTTGTTTTAAAAATAAATTGTTTTAATACTTAAATAGTTTTTTTCATGTGTCTTTTTATATATATTTTTTCATTTATTATGCTGTATTCTTGAAATGTCATAAAATGTATTTTTCTACTTTATGGGGTAAAAAACAAGCTTAGCAGTAAAAGAATCAAGGTATAGATTATATATTTTATACAGGAAAAAATACTGATTTTCATATAAATGTGTAATATAGTAATGTAAGCTATCCTTCATGGATAGTGATGTGTCAAAACCTGGTGTTAATTTGGGGACTTTTTTGTCATCTGAATAAGTGTCAAATGCTATCTTTATTATTAGACGAAAGTAGTAGACATTGTAATGTACAACAATGATGTCAATCTGTATACCATTCTTTATTTTCATTTTAAAAAAATCAGAATCTATTTACTGTTAACAGGTCTAATTCTTTGAGAAACAAAGCTTTTACATCCCAATTCTGAATTTTATTTCTTTAAGCAAACAAAATACTGCTATTTGAAACAAAAATGAGCCCAAATATTCTGTTTCGCCACTGGTAAATACCGAAAAGAAAAATTTGCTGTTGAAACTTAATTTTTATATTCAGTGGATTGGAAACCTAATTAATATTTACAGAATTCAAAAGTAACATTAGAGGTGTAAAATAATCCTCTTCTGATTTTGTATCTGTATTATTTTGTTACAAAAAAATTACTTTTAAGTTGTTTGAGTTTAGAGGTATTGAGTTTGATAAGTATTGAGTTTAGTTATATTTGTAGGAGGAGAAGCTTGGTAATAATATGCTTTACAACTAGTAGTAAGAATGCCAAGACTGAAGTTTTTAAATACTGTAAAATCCGGCATATATAACGTGCACTTTTAACACAAAAAATAAGCTAAAAATTTATAGGTGTGTGTTATATGCTGGGTATAAAAAGGATAGTTTAAAAATAAAGAGATGAGCATTAAAAAAAAGTTAGACTTCTACATGTGTTAAAATATTGTCTATTTAAATGAAATGACAAACCTTATCAACTTTAAAAGGTTGTCGTTCTAGAAGTATATTATTTTTTCATGAGCCTGGGATAATACCTTGAATAAATGACTTCAAGAGATAGAGCATTGCATTGGTACATTTTATACAAAAGGCGTGCGTGTCATACAGTAAATAAACCTAAAAATTAAAAAATTACACTTGAAATTATAGGTGTATAAAAATATATATATATTTAATTGTTTGAGGTAATGAAGTGGTCTTCTTGTTTTTGAAATAAAATTAGTTTTTATAATTTAAGTAGCCATCTTGTTAAACCTTTCTATAAAAAATATTTAATGAGTTAATTTTTAATTATTATATTTCTATTGATGTTTATATTTCTTAATTCCTTTATTTATTTTTCTTGCAGCAAAGCCAATAAAGACAAAGATACTCACAGAATTCTCTTTCAAAATCCTTTAAATCCTGGAAAGTTGACAGTTGTGCGAATTGAAACAATATTCACTCACTCTCTTGTTCCTTATCCATCAAGCATTACACAGTCTGAAAAGCAATTAATTTTATACCATGGGAATCATTATTACTACAGCCCTTATGTCACCAAGACCCAAACAACAATTGTCACTTTGCCTGCCAATTCTGTCGAATCTTTCTCCAAATTGAAACCCGTTTCGCACGAAGATAATCTCATCACTTATGGACCTTATGACAATGTTGCTTCTTATTCATTGGTAAGATTTTTTTTTTTTTAAGTTTCTTTGAATTTCATTATATGAATCATTTCTAGTTAATTTCTATATTAAACTTCAAATGAAATGAGTATATTTCTTGATATTATATATATATTTTAATATAGAATAGCTACTTTTCTAACAAAGTATTGTATTGTGATAATTGTTATTAATAGGGTATAATTTTGAAATCATTTATTTATTGCTTTATGTACTTTGGAATATTTTACCAAGAAATATTAGAATTGCATGAGAAAAATTATCATTTGGGGAAAGGCCTTTTTTTATATATATTGCAAAAAAAAATTATATTTAATTTTATTTTAAATAAAATTATTCTGAAATCTAACTATAAAAGATATTTTTGTGTTAACCACATGAGTAACTGTTACTTTTAACTATGTAACTAAAATTTAACTGTTACTTTTACAAAAGTCTAATTTAGGTTTTTTTTAATGTATAGTACAAACACAGTTGTAAAACTTTTACTTTTTTTAATATCATATTGTATTTTCTAGAACAAAATGACAATTCATTGTGAGAACAACAATCCATTCTTAACTGTGACTAACTTAAATAGAGCAATTGAAGCATCCCACTGGGGTGTCATCTCTGTTGAGGAAGAAATAGACGTTGCACATACAGGAGCTCAGTTAAAAGGTGCCTTTTCTCGTTATGAATTTCAGCGGGATCAAAGTGGTATTGCTGCTGTCAAGTCATTCAAGGTAATTTATGTTTTTTTGCTTTGTCTGAATGCAAATATTGAAAGAATACTTTTTTATGAAAATTACTTTTTTCCTTTAAGAAATATGTAATGCAGCTTTTTTTTATGGCTTTTAAAAATGTAACTGTTTAAAACACAATAACTCTAAAGTGAATCTAGATAAACTTATAAGAATAAAAATGATATAAAGCCTTTCTAATTCATAAAATGAAAGGTTTAAAAGAAAAACATTTTAAATTACAGTTTAATATCTGTACAAATAAAAATATACTAGGTATATTATTTAAACTATATATTTTTTGATGAACCGAGAGATTTAATATGTTTGTAATGGAATTTTAAAGTACCATTTAAGTTTTAACATTATTGAAAGGGAGGACAGAGAAAACAGGAGTTCATCAAGGAAAGATTAATATTAGTTTCAACCTATCAAAAGAAATTGTAAATTAGGGGCATGTACCTGCATGCGTTGAAAAAAGTATCCAGTAAACAAATTTGTTGCTATTTGTATTCTGTTGCATACCTAAATGAAATGAGTATTTTATTGTTTACAAAGTATATCAAACAGTTTTTATCTCTAAATATTAATTTTTCTACAAATTATGCACTTCCAACAATTAAAACTATAGTTAATCTATGTTAATACAAGGAAGAGTTTGTCTGTATAAGGACAGTACAAGACAAAAACAAAACTGTGCATGCATACAAAATTCAATGTTCAGCAAAGCATTATATGGGATTTATTCATTTATTTTTTAATGTAATGTTGGACCTTTGATATTTGGCTTTCTGTAAAATTTCTCAGAATTACAATCCTTGCACCCAATGGCACACACAGGATTTTTTTAGGAGTGGATGAAAGTCGACATTCTCGTATCATACCCCAATATGCCACCAAATGTATCCTTTTGTTTTTGTCAACTGTTGGGAGCAAAAAACAGTGAAAAATAAATTGTTGAATTAATAATTAGCATTAATAAAATAAATTATTAATAATAAGTAATTAAATGTTATGTATTATACATAAAATATTAATCAATCAAAAGAAATAAAGGGTCATGGGTGGCATAACCCATAGACCACTCCCCCTAGTGTGCACCACTGCTTGAATCATCAAAAATGATGGGGTGTTTTTTTTTCCTCCCAAAAGACTGATTTTATTTTGGATGTATAGATTTAATTTGGGCGTAAGCTAATTTTTAGCAATAATGCAAAAAAAAAAAAATTGTTTTATTCAGGAAAAAGAATTAATGGATTTATATAATTCTTTCATTCACGAGCAATGAGTTCATTTTTGCTTCATTCTCTCATACAAAGAAATTACACATATAAAATCTATTTACATCTCAATGTTTCAGTTTTTTTTTAACATCATTAGATTTATTCTCTTGTTCTGTATTGCAGAATTATGATTCTTTTTTATTGGAATCATCACAAAAAACATCTCTTCTACTGATTACTGTTTTTTGACAGTTTAGCTATGCAAGTACTAAAAAATTATAATAAGTATATTATATTATTAGTGGATATTTTATATTAAAGTATTTCCAGGACAATTTATTTTTAAAATTCCTTGGTGTAACTAATATTGGTTATATTCTATTTGTTATCCTGTTATAATCCATATTCATATTTTCATTCAGTCTAGCCATCTTCACTTTTTATTTTAATATAAAATGCATATTTATGTATCCTGCTCCTATTCAAAATTTCCATAGACTATTTTCAAAATACATTCGCCGAATTCAAAAGAATGAGACATGGGGAAAGATCTGGGAGACCCTGCTCCATAGTCCAGTTCTAATGGGTCTTCCTAAACAGGTTTTCACTGCTGTTTTTAGAACTTTGACCAATCATAACTTTCTTCAGCAACACCTACCCCGAATAAGTGTGAAAGACACTCCAGACTGCCCTCTGTGTCTTTGCGGAGAGGCTATGAATTTTGTTCACCTCACAATTTGTGCTTCCCTGGTGAACACATGGGTGTTATATATAATTTTTCTTCTGTCTACTTTACTGCAAAGGCTGGTTTATATTGGGCTGCTCGTAGGGAAATGGCATATGCGGCCCATTCCTTGATGTAATTAAAAACAAAAATCATTTTTCAAAATCTAATCTGTTCTAGTCTTGAGGAAACTTGGTCTTAACAGTCTTAAGTTTTAATTTATGCTTTTCTATCAACCACATTTAGTATAGTTATTTCTTGTGGGCACATGTATTTTGTTTTTTGTCTTCACCTGCATTAAGTCTGAATTAATGGCTTTTCTGATACCTTTAAAGTCATTCCTTTATTAGAAGCTTATTTGCAGCTTATTGAAAATTTGACATATTTAAAAGACTCTCACCCTTTCATAAAAATATTTTTAAAATTTTGGATATATTGCTTTGTACTAAGCTGGACAAGAATCCACATTTTAAAAAAATTAGTTTTGCTATTTAGTTTTATTCTCTTGTGTAGAGAACTGGCACTGCAGTTTGTAGGCAATATTATTATGTATCAAATCTAAAATTGTGCTTGTAAAAGTTTATGTATACTTAAAAGGATTATATTTGTGTTTTAGACTATACTGCCAGCTTCTGCCAGTGATGTATACTATCGAGATGAGATTGGTAATATTTCTACTAGTCATTTACGAATTCTTGATGATTCAACTGAAGTGGAATTGCGTCCACGCTTCCCACTCTTTGGAGGATGGAAGACTCACTACACTTTAGGATATATTGTACCTACTTATGAATATTTGTTTAACAATGGTAATTATTTCTTATTTGAAACCCTAGTTTCTTTTACAAATTTATGCAATGTGTCATTTTGTATTAAAGTTGTGCACATCACTTTTTAAAATTATGTATTAAACTGCTTTTAATTTTCCGGTTTTTAAACCTAATTAATGAATTATGTTCATTTTCATGTTTTTGATTTTCTTATTTAATGTTTAAAGTGAGAGGAATCTTTGATATATTTAAAAAGAAATTAATATATTAAAAAACTTGTATTTGTTAATTTTTGTTCTAGGTATTTAAATTCTTTTGTGATGAATGAGTTTAAAATACTTAATTCTTTAACCATGAATATTTTTAAATATCTCTTGTTCTCTCCCCCCCCCCTTTCTTTCCCATCCCAATTTGATAGAGTAAAATTTCCTCAGTGGTTTTTGTTTCCTAAAAAATGAAAAGGCTGTTAAATTTGGATTCATAAGGAACCATCTGAAAGCTGTTATTTTTTAAAAAAAGTGAATGCAGTATAAAATTCCATCAAAAAAAGATTTTGAATATGAAATCCCAATTATACCCATAACTCATTTTGTCCAAATTAAAAAAAATTTGCGAACTTTATATTTTTATCTCAAACATAAGATTATTATCTGCAGAAACTTTTTATTGGATCAAAGTATATTGTCTAACAGTTATTTACTAAAAATGTACTAGAACTTTCTAAAAATAAGTGTTGACAAATATACATCATATTCTAACAGATGCTGAAAATGTTAGATACAAATTTATGAAGAGTAGCTAAATTTGCAAAAACGAAAGATAAAATAACAAATCTTAATTTGTAAACTGATATCTTTTTTTAAAAATTTACAAATTTATTCTGGGAAACTAGTTTATTACAGCAATTTTTGTAAAGTATTGTATAATTTTTAGAAAGCATTTGTTTATAATTTTCATTTTCATACATTTTTTAACTTTTTGTTTTGTAAATTTAGCTTTTATCTTTTTACCGAGCAAATTCAATTTTTACTAATGATATTCATTCAAATGTTGGAATTATTGTTAGTACTTATCATATATTCCAGTGTACATAATGCATACCTGTTTTTTACAAAGAAATCTGAAATGTGCAAAAATGCAGTGCTCTTATCTTTTGAAATCTAGATATATTGTGTGAGTGGATATTAGAGCATTGGAATGAAAATAAACCTGATGTAATTAAAAAGTAATTTTTAAAAATGTAGAATAATTAACAATTTAAAAAGAATTGAAAATACTCATTTATGGATCAGAGTAATAAGATGGCAAAAAGATGAGAAAAGATTTGTTGGTGTGTCTTTGAAGATATAACAGCAGACAAATATGATGAACTTTTCAGGTTACCCAATAATGAAAGTTCCTAAAGAATTTTTTATTTCTTTTAATTAAACAGTATTTAGATGCATACAGAAATCTTTTATTCAATCTTTTATTGAAAGCTATCGTTTTATATCCAGCACATAATGTGCACCCCTAAATTTTGATCTTGTCTTGTGTGTTAAAAATGTTTTATACGCCAGAATATACAGTATTATTTTCTGTCTAGAAATATTGCAAGTTTTTAATGGAAAGAAAATAAATTATGAGCTTAAGTTACCAATATAGAGATTGTATTTAATCTGATATTGTCTAGAAATTAGTTTTTGTTACACAAGGTAAATATGCCTATGAATGCCAAAAGTATATCATTATGGAGTTTACTTGCTTATCTGAAAGAGCAATTTTTTTTAACATGGTAAATATGAATATGTATGAAGTGTCTTACGAAACTATTGGATATTAATTTGTAGAATATTGACAAATGAAAAAAGTTCATTTTAGTTTTAGATGATTTTTAAATTTTTTTCTCTGATTTATTAAAGAATGGAGTATAAACTTTGCATTCTATTAAATAGAGAATTTCTACAATATTGATTATCTATTCCAATTTGTGTATTTCTTAAAATTGCCTATCCTGCTGTAAAATTTCTTTAAATTTTAAATTTATGCAAAATTCATAAAGGATACTTAAGTATATATTATACTGTTGACAAATTTTAGTAAGCCAAAAGACATCACCAGATGATATCATTTCCACAAGTGCTTCTTCAGTATTATTACTTTTCATAAAATGTCACAGACTTAAATGGCCCAAAAATTTAATTACATTCAGAATCTCTACAAATTAGCTCTTTAAACAGACCCCACCACATACATTCGTATATGTATGAATTTAAATGCTGTCATGCAATTTCACTGTTGTCATAACCTACAGTCTTTTGTGAATTCACAACTACATTCACTTTCATAGAAAATTGGTCCCAAGCTACAATCATCCACAAAATAAAAGAATAATACAGAATTAACAAATTATAATTTTCGAGCTTACACTTACAAAATTTTTGCGTTTGAACATGTAGGGGAACAGTTTTCTACTATGAACTCCATACCGTAGCACTTGGCAATGTTTTTTTAATTTGATAAATTGGACTACAATGTAACGCTCAAGTACATCAAAAAGTTGAACATAAATTCCTTTTACATACATTAATTTTTTTACTTTTTATTGCAGGAGACAAATATGTTTTAAAAATGAGATTTGTTGATCATGTATTTGATGACAGCATAATTGAGCAATGCACTGTTAAAGTAATTCTTCCTGAAGGCAGCAAGTAAGCTTGTGTTTTATTTTTGTTACATTTTTATTTCAAAATATTTAAATTGGGGAAAATGTTTCATATTATATTTATATTGCATGAAAATTCAAAAGAATCTTTGGATGTTTAATTTAAGCCAGTGGTCTCCAAGCTTATGTGCATGAGCTACTTTAAAAGCTAAACTCCTCCATTAAACTGCTTGGTGCAAAAAAAATAAGTTTACTTATTGCCTATGCAATTTTATTTATATGTACGACCAAAAATTCAGCCAAATCTTTCAAATTATTTAGTTATATAGTTATATTAAAATAAAACAAAATTAAGAAATAGCAATAAATTACATTTTTTTTTATAAGTAAAAGGTTTAAAGAGAAATCTCTTACATTTGCTTTCCTATACAAGTTTTTTTTTTTTTAATTTTGGTAAAGTAATTTGTTAATGCTATCCGAGCATAGAAAATAGAAATGGAGAAGCTGGTATCATTTTCCGCTGGGTAGCAGAACAAAACAATTCAAGGTCAGCAAAGGAAAAATCTCATCTAACTCCACCTGTGAGCTCCAAGCCAGTCATGTAGCATTAAACGAATATTTAAATCTCCAAGATGCAGAGAAAATTGTAGGAATAATCATATTCAGCAACTCCACGGCTGCCCTTCAAGTGATGCAAAAAGGAGACTCACAGTGCTTGTCCTGAACATACACAAAATTCTCAGGGTAAATAGGAAATGCATCGTGCAATGAGTACCAGCCCATATTGGATTGACGAAAACGTGACCCCTGATGTCTCGGCTAAAGAAGCAAGAAAACTAAATGATAAACTACCTTTTACAGTCACACAAGAATATAAATTAATTGACAAGATCTAGATTCGAAGACAAAACTGTCAAATTTTAATGTCAAATTTCTGAACTATCCCTCACAAATAGCATTTTAGCAAGTACCTTCACCAGACTCAGGACACACCACCTGAGATGGATGAAAATCCACAAGGATGGAACAAGAATGTACCAGCAGTGTTGTAATTGCCCTGGGACAGAACAAACCTCTGTCCTGTGGACGATCTGTATTCAAACAAATGTCTGGACATTGCTGATGTGGTATGTAGGACAACGGGTCCTATATGAAAATAATTTTCCATTTCCATAAACGCGTCAAGCAACTAACCATCCAAACATAGTTTTCGAGATGTTCAGCATTAAATCCTCTGTATAATTTTTTACTACATTTATTGTTGAAAGAAAGATAAATAGAAGAAAGTAATACTTTCAATTGATGAGCAGTTTGAACTAATGTTGGATACTACTTTGCTGAATTGAATATAAACTTTGTACTAGAAACAAGGGCAATGTTAAATTACATTCAACTTCCTTTCTAATGATGGACCATCAAAATTTTCGTCATCAAGATAATTATTCAATGTCAATTTTGATAAAAAGTAGTAAAGACAAACTGAAATTAATTTGATCTTATTAAAACCATTATAACATTCTTATTGTTCTTGTAAATTTGCAAGTAATTCAGTACATCTTTCATTGTGAATCTTGTTTGCATCTTTTTCTAGCTATCTTAAACAAAGGAAAGTTTTGATTTTTCTTTGGCTCAAGTTATTTTTCCATAATTTCAGTTTTCTTTCAAAGGATTTTATGTTAGAAGTCATTTTCTGTAATGTCTACAAGAAAAGGCAATATCCTGCTACCAATTTGTCTTCTAGTTCTGGATAAGTTATTTTCTTTTTTTAAAATAATTAAGGCCAACTATAATTAATTTTTTCCTTTGTTGAGTCAAATCTATTCTAAATGAAGCTCTACATACTTCCAATCCATCAATTAATGTTTTAAATAATTTTCTTTGAAAAGGATACCTCATTTAGTTAATTTTTCTGGACTGGGTTTTTTGTTCAAGTTTAAATATTTTGCACATAATGATTGCTGATTAATAATGCAGCAATAAAGAAAAAAAAGGGAAATATTTCATCTTAACAGCCTAATGCAGGGATGGCGAACCAGTGGCACACGTGCCATCAATGGCACGCGACACAATATTTTGGGTATGCCAGTGATCAAAATAATTTGCATTTTTCAAAATAACATAGTTCACTATGAAGTATTACAAACAAACGCGAGTCATCAGGTCGCCTAGTTTGTTATTGTCTTGTCTTATTTACGTAGTGGACTACAGTTGCTTATGATGCAAAATTTGTCTACACATAGCAGAGCAACTATATTTTAAGGTTTATTTGTGTTATATTTACGATTTTTAACTTATTTAATACTGCTAGTTGAGCATAAGAGCAAAAATTGCAAGATAGTAAGTGTAACACAGAATTTCAAACTTGGTGGATCTAGAAACATGGCATTTTTAGTAAAGGCGACAAAGGGGTGTGTGTGTCCTGTTTTGGAACAGTGATATGCGAACATCATCTGTAAAACGGCAGTTTGAAACAAATCACAAATCCTCTTGTTGAAAAAGTGAACCGCTGCAAAAAATAATTAATTGCTTAGAAACCATTTGGCAGATGACTCCAATACCACTAAAAGTAACATCTTACAATCCTAATATAAGTTATTTATCATCTGCACAATCTGCAACAACAATCTGTACAGAGTCACACTAATGTTACTTTAATTTGAATTATACATATAACTGAAACACTTACAACTATACAGAACAAAAAGTATTTTTTCGTAGTAAATAAAGAGTTCCGAGTTGTTAGCATTTAGTTTTATTATTTTTTCAATCATCACAAGTCAGAATTATTTGATGGCACGTCTATACTTCATTATACACTTCTTTAGAAAAATGGCACGTCGATCCATACAGGTTCGCCACCCCTGGCCTAATGCAATAAAATTTATTAACACTAGTAAAAGCTGGATTATCATAATGGTGGTGTTGAAACATTTGTGGCTCATGGTACCCTTAGAACTGAAAGGTGTTTTTGATTAACTTTATTACACACATACACTTAAAAGAATGTATCTTAAAATAATATTTAAAGTAGATCAACATGTAAAAACTATTGTTAATATAATTAAGTTATAAAAGAATTGTAATATAATTTGCTCATTATATATAATATTAATTTGTGATCCCAAGTGTCAGCTATCCACGCATTATACTTAGTAACTGGGATACATGCTTGAATTTTTTTACAAAAACTTATCTGTAGTTGTGCTTTATTTTCTATATTCAATTTGTTTTTGTAGCCACTCACATTAATAGAATTATTTTTCACTTAAATACAGTGTTCTAAATGGTATTAAAATGTTCGTAGCTGTGTGAGAATTCCTGTGTATTTAACATGAATTCACAATATAAAATTCAGGAGTTGTTCCTGCTTAAATTTAAATTTTAATGTTTCCTTCATTATTGGTATTTCTTTCCACAAATGAAAAAAAGGTGCATTTTCCCATTTGAAAACTATTTAGTTTTTCAATACATTATATTAACAAGTATAAAGTTATTTCAGGGAACCGGGGATAGTACATATAAAGAAAAAACATTTTAATATTCTTTTATTACATAATAAAAAGTTTAAAAAATATTACAAAATAACGTTATGTATAAATTTTTCAGTTTTAATGACTGAAATGAGCATTGAGACTGTGAAACACAGTTTGAAGGCCACTGATCTATATTGATACCCTCAAGTTTCTGAATGGGTATATTCTCAGATAAAATTATAGCTTCTCCACTGGTGTGTTTTATATTTGAATAAATTTTATAAGATCTTTTACAATAAAATCATTGAACATCGTTAGATGTTACTTCAATTCTTCTCTTAACTATATTGGAAGGAAATTGTAAGCATTTAGTTATGTCTGTCTTGTTTTTAAAATTATTAATTAGTCTTCTAAATCTTCTTCTTTATCTGGGAAACAGGATATGATGCAACTGTGTGGCGTTTTATTTTTATCAGTACCTTATTCAAAAACTGACATTAACAAGTCAACTCATTTTTCAAATGTTACTGAATGAATCAATTTATAATTACATCCCCTCCCCACATTAATCAAGCAACACATAGCAATCAACTCTCCTCTTCCCTTTTTTATTTTGGAAAAATATTCATTTTACTATTCTAAGTGTAAATGGTACATTTATTTATTAGTAGTCATTGTACTGGAATTAGATTTCCAAGAAAACAAATGTAGATTATTTATGAATCAGCAACCACTGATATTATTAGACAGCTGTTAGTTAGAATATTTATCAAAAATATAGATGACACAATCAACTGAATAAAATATAAATGGAGCTGCAATGTAGTTGGCATTTTTAAAATATAGTTACCAAATATTGTCATGAGCTACCTGTAGCTTACAAGTGCCAGATTGGTGACCTACCGACTGCCAATTTAAACATTCTAATAGTGTATTTTAAGCATGTTGAATGTCTCTACATTATATTTGTTCTAAATAATCTTTTGGTTTACAATATGATTAAATCCAAAGTGAATATGTCCAGGGAATGAATTGGAATCCTAATAAACTTATTTTCGTGCTGTGTTGGAGGGAAATCTTGAGGAATATATTTAATAAAGAAATTCGGAAATATTTTTCATCTTGGTAGTATTTTGAATAAGTGATTCATTTCAGTTTCTTGCAATGCAATTTTTTTCTTTTGCGATAACTAAAAATTACCAATTTTGATTTTTAAAACTGATTTTCATTTCAGAAATATTCAAATAAAATTGCCATATCCTGCAAAACGTTTAAATGATGAACTGCACTTTACTTACTTAGATACCATTGGTCGACCAGTAATTGTTTTACAGAACCATAATCTTGTTGAACAACATATTCAAGATTTTGAAGTAAGCTTTGGTTTCCTTATTTTATATGATTATTACTTAAATGAATAAATTTAATTTTGGGCATTCTAATCAATGAATATTATTTTGATTCTGGAAGAATATGCGTGTGAAGTAGGAATAATTTGTAATTTTAGAACTTGAATTTAAAGATCATGCAAGTAATTTAAGTAATCTGTGTAATTAAGAAATTATTCCAACTTTTTTATTGTAGTTTTTTTAATTAAAAATTAATTAGAAGTGGATGTATTTATAAATATTGTTTAAAAAATTCACTTTTCATTTTAAAAATAAGTTTTAAAGTAGAAGCAATTTTGTTGAAGTTCATTCATTATTTTAAATGTGTGATATATAACATTGGAAGAGAATCAAAACCAAAGATATCATCCAAAATGATAAACTGTTAGTGCTTAATTTTCTTAGATATTATTCACTTTCAACTATATAAATAAAAAAAATATCAAAATAGGTAAGGAAAATAAAACTGTTAAAAGTAATAAATGCATATGAAACAAGTAAAAAAGACTATATATGTAGGATTTTCCCGTTTGAAACATTTTGTAAAAAGGTTGAGTCATATCCTTTTCAGAGGACTATTAATGTCAATTTTGTTTATTACCACATTCCGAAGTCTGGTGAGGTTTCGGAGCGCCGGCTTGAAAGATTTTTCGGCAGAGGCCTACTAACCCCCGCTGGTTCGACACGTCACGTTTTTTGCGCATTTCGCGCCCAGCGCGATTTCAGTCCAAGCATGAGAAAGGTAATTAATTTCCCCGTCTTCTAAAGGTATAACTCAACTTTCAATTAATCTAACTTCTGCATGTCTCTTTCCCTTTGTAAATATTCCCCTTTAACTTGAAATAAATTCTTTTTTACTTAAATGAAGTATCTGCGTTTAAATGACTTTGATTCCATTAATTCATCAATAATCCTTTAATACTTACCCCTAGACAACCACCTCGCCAATTTTAAACCCCGACTTCTGAAGAGTCTGATTTTTATTCAAAGATTTTATTCGGACTCCCACATATATATATTGAAAATTTTTATGGGGAAAAAACTGAAATTGGTTGACATTTTTAGAATTAAACATAAAAGCGTGCTTGCTATTCGTATGTTTACAAATTATATTTTATTGATAATAAAAAAAAAAATCCCTTATCCAAATAGTGAATTGTTTTTAAAGAAAGAATTTTTATAACTTTTCTGTTGGAAAGAAATGTTGTTTTTATAGTATTGTAAATGATATATTTTAATTCAACTCTATTAAAAGCTAAATTTAAACTTGCTTATTAATTTGTAATTTTAAAAGTATATCTGTTTAAAAAATTATTTCATGTAATTACAAATAAATAGCATGTATTACTTTGCTGTAATTGTTCTTTGTAATGAGTGCTTAATAAATTTTACAGGTACATTATGAATACCAGAAATTGTTGATGTTGCAGGAACCATTTTTAGTAGTTGTAGCTTTGTACATTCTTTTCCTTGCAGTCATCATTTATGTTCGACTTGATTTCAGCATTACTAGGGTATGTCTTATTCATTTGATGAAGTAAAATTATTGAATATAAAACTTTTGAGTGCATCATAGTTACTGACACATTTTTGACTCATTATGAATAGTTAAATATAAATATATATTTGTAGTTATACAATTGTCAGAATGTTAATATATATATATGCAATTACTAAGCAAAGGTAGTGCCTTTAACCCTTTAACTGCCGTTGGCGTATATATACACCTCTCCAAAGTACGGTCCTTTGCATTACGCTGCTATAAAGAAAACTGCTCCCACAGCCTTCGAATGCCGTAAAATGACCTTGACAATGTTTGAAACAAATTTCGTATTTCAGAAAAAAGGGAAAGGTAAAAGGGGCGTTTCTGAAACGGTGAAAGTCATAGCTGTGCTGTTTTTGCTTTTGTTTCTGTTTCAGTGCGTCATGCTTTTTTATTCTTCTTTTGCTTCTGTTTTCGTTTATTGTGCGAAATAGAAGATATTTTTACAAAAATGTCTGACTGTGATGAGAGTGGTTTAGATGACTATTTTCCATCATGTTTCAGGATACATCACAGGACAGATAATTTATTTTTTATTATATTGTAACTCTAGATTTTTTATTATTTTATCCTTTTCTTTTCCCTCAACAAACTGCGTAACAATGCATGCCTTTAGGAAAAACGGTGGCACTAGGGGATGAATTTTGTAACTTTTCCACGGCAGTTAAGGAGTTATTATCATTTCAATGAAATGTTTTAATTCATTTATAATATATCTTAGGATCCTTCAAAAGAAAGCAAACTTCGAGTATCTGGTTTCATTGAGACAATTCACAACCTCTGTGACAACAGAACAGTCATCTATGCTAAATTTGATGATGCTCTCAACAAATTCAAACACAACAAAGACCTCAATAATTATCAAACAATTGTGAAAAAACTGAATGTTGATCACAAAAATGAAACTCAAGCTATTGCTGACTTGCTGGTGAGGTTGAAACAAGAAGGATCAGAAGCAGTTGACAAGGTAAATGTGTTTTTTTTAATTACTTGTTTTGTGTTAAATTCCCTTATTCCATTCTAAAGTTCATCTAAATTTTTATTTCATTTAAAATATGCAAATCCAGTTAAATGTATTGATGGGATCTGTTCAGAAAATTATGAAATGAGACTCTGTACAAAGCAAATGTCTGAAACAATAGTCACATTTTGTATTAATTTTGTAGGATGGTAAGTTAAGAAAAGTGCCTCTAATTGCTACAATTTTCAAAATAGTTACTATTGTATTTTGAAATATTGCAACATATTTAAAGTAAATTAATTGAAATTTAGCATAATTTGTATAGAAAACAGGTCAGCAGAAATATGTTTAAACATATGTACATACATACCATTAAATAATTCAGGATAAGCAAAAAATATATTGTGCATCAAAATTTTGGAACATTGAATATAGCTTTAAGCTTGTCCTTTCATGCATGTAAATTTGATAATTCCTTGTATATTTCATAGCAATTGTTAAATCGTTTTTTCAGAATAATTTAGAACATTTTGAGCCTTCTAAACATCTATCATATTTGTAATCTACTCAGAGGGAAAAAGAATAATTTAATGAAACTAGAGCTTTGTCTTCAATTTTAGAGAACTTTTTAAGGATAAACTACTAGTGTAAGCTTGTTTTACTTTTCATGTAAAAAAAAACATTAGTACAATTATATTTTCAGTAGTGTTTATCAATAAAAAAATTCAAATATTTTTTTCCCCCTTGCTTGAGCTTTTATAACTATTTTAATTTCAAATGTGACTATCTACACTAAAATTTCTATCAAGTTATTTATTCGAGTAACAGTTTTTCCAAAAGATAATTACCTTGGAATCTTTTTAAAATAAGATTCCTAGATGTGTTAGTTACAAATCGTGTACCAAAACCAATAATATGACAAATATTTCTTTGATTTAAAATGTAAGTAAAAATGCCAAATTTTGGTCAAATATCAGTAGGGTTATACATGTATCATTGGGATTTTAATTTTTTAAGGAAGATATTATAATGTTCCCTTTTTAAATTGAGTATATACAGTGGTGGAAAAAAGTCCTGAACACATTCATTTTTTAGCGTAATTTGTGTTTGACTTCATTTTTTGTTGTGAAATTATCGCACTATCTTAAATATTGTTATTGATTTTAATGTATTTTTTTATGCTGATTTCAAATCTACTACCAGTTTCTTAATGACTAAAATATTTTTTGTAGTAAAGTTGCCTGAACACAATGTGAAATATGTGCAGTAACATTATATAAAGAAAAATAACACGAAAATTGACAAATACGCTATATTTAATAAGCATTTTGAAAATTACATTGTTGTCACATGTTAGAAAATCAATATTTTATGGGCCAGCCGTTTGCTTTAATTACGGCTCTACATCTTTTTGGCATGGAATGCACCAATTTCAAAAGATCTTTCGTGACAATATGGTTGAAGGAAAATATTAAAGCTTCAATTAATTCACGTTTGTTTGAAGGGTTTTTTCTTTGAAATTTCATAACCAATTTTAAACCATAAGTTCCCTATCGGATTAAGGTCGGGAGACTGTCCTTGCCAGTTCATTCTATTCACAGTATGGTCTTTCTACCATTTCTAGACTGCCTTTGCACGATAACAAGGGGCGTTATCGTCCTGAAAAATCCATGACTGATTCCCAAAAAGATCTCTCGCAGTTGGTAGCAATTTATTTTGTAGTATTTCAATGTATTCCATGGCTTTCACTGTTTCGCTAACGAAGTGAAGTCTTCCAACACCATGAGAAGACATGCAACCCCATACCATCACTTTTGTCGGGTACTTTACTGCGGGCTTCAGACACTAAGGGCGGAATTCCTCATGAGTGTGTCGTCTTACATAGGCACTACTTTGGTTGCCAGAAATACAAAACTGACTCTTGTCACTAAATATTACCTTTTCCCAGTCTTTAATAGTCCATAATGAATGTTCCCTTGCCCACGTCAATCGCCTATTGCATTGAAATTCAGTCAGTAATGGTTTTGGGCGTGCTTTACAGCCTCGTAACCCAATTTACAGTAGTCTTCCTCTAACAGTTCTTGGGCACACACTCACATTTGATGTCAAAGTCCATTATTTCAAAATTTGCGAGGAATTAAGCTTTCTGTTTGAAAGTGAAATTCTGTGCAATAACCTGTCTTCACATAAAGATGTTTTTCTTGGTCGTCATGATTGCCCCCTGTCCGCAATAAAATTTGTTTCAGAAATTCTTTTCAAAGTTCTCACAACAGTAAAAAGGCCACATGGTACTTTAGCAGCAATTTGCCGCTTAGAATTACCTTCTTCCTTCAAATGTATTATTTTGTACCTTTTATTCTCAGGCAGATATGAACATTTAGCCATAATTCCAATATTTTCCACAAACACACTTCAAATTGCTTTCAATACACTATTTTCCACAAGCACACAACTGCATTCAATATAATAAACCACGTTTCACCTTTTTTTTTTAACCCTTTATCGCTACTGCTCTCTGATTGGTTGAAATAATGGAGCATTTCATTGGTGGAAAACACACTCACTCATTCTTACAGTGACCTAGTGCTCTCTTGTCAAGGTTTTTTCAACATATCAATGAAACTATTTACTTTAGATGAAATCTACAAACAAGATTTGAAATCAGCATGAAAAAATAAATTAAAACCAATAACAATATTTAAGATGGTGCGATAATTTTATAACGAAAAATGAAGTTGAAACACAAAAATTACGCAAAAAAAATGAGTGCATTCAGGACTTTTTGCCACCACTGTATAATGTAGCAAAGATATTAAAATTATTTCATGATTCAGAACCAGGGAACTAGGTTCAATGGGCACTCTATGTAAACTACTGAGATAAATTTATATTATGGATAGTTGAAGGAAACTATATATAAATAAGCTAATGAATTTAATTACAAATTAGTTAATTTTTCTTTGGGAAAGAAAAATAATTCTGGAGTTTCAGATTTAAAATAAAGAGTATTAATTTTTTTTTATTTTGAACACAATTGTTCTTATAAATATTTTAACATGATTTCAGGTTGCTGAACTTCAGCGGCATGACAAAGCATTCAAAGAACAACTTCAACAACAAACCATACTTGTTGAAAAACTAGTAGCCAATAAGATTAGCAAGCAACAGTATATAGATGGAGATGCCGTTATTTCAAAAAAGAAAGAAGATATAATTGAGAAAATTAATTTGGTGCTCTGTTCATTGTAAAACTCCCAACTAAATTCATGGTTAACATGCTTCATTTTGTTGGTATTGCCTTACTTAATTCATTCCATGATCAAAACTATTAATAGTTGGCAATTTTCACATGCTGCATTCTCTTTGTGAGAAATTAGGTATGAATAAAATGGTTTTTTTTTTGTATTGTTGCTTTTTAATTTGTACAAGTTATTGAAGTTCAAATTAATATTTTTAGCAAGGATATTTCAGAATTAATTGAATTTGTAGTTACATCATAATAAATTAAATTGTCTGGTTCTAGTCTACTGATGTTAAGATAAGCATTTGTTTCCAAATTCCAGTATTAGCATCTTGAAGTTACTGAACATTTAATCTTAAATGTGTTGCTCTCCAAGTCTTCATATTGACTTCGATGTGTATAAATTTACTCGTCAACTCTAATGTCCTCATTAATTACCATGGTTCAAGATTAAAGATTAATCACCAGTAGCCCTCATGTTGATAAACAGTGTAAATATTTTTCTTATTAGACCTTATCATGTATGTATTTTACTCATCTGAAATTTGAAAAACTTGTGTCATTGTAAAAATTATCAAGAGATTCCACAAACCTTATAAAAATGAGTTTAAGGTTTTCAACTTTATGTATGTTAATTTGTATTTAACAAGCCAACATTCCTCATCTATGTCAAGAAGTATAGTTTGTTTATAAAGAGTGTTTTTTTTTCCAGGTATAGAAGTTTAAAAGTTGGCATTACTTTCCAAGATGGTGACCGATTTAACAGCTGTCAAGTGATTTATTCTCAGTTTGGTTTGGCAATTCATCAAAACGATCATCAAGCAAGGCGTAGATTCGTCGAATGGGCCCAAAACGAGATTGCCGTTGTTCCCGAGTTTCATAAGCGAATTTTGTTTAGCGATGAAGCGCACTTCTGGTTCAATCAATGGCTACGTCAACAAACAAAACTGCCGCATTTGGAGAGAAGCTAATCCACAAGTGTATGTCGAAACACCGTTACATCCAGAAAAACTGACTGTTTGGTGCGCTTTATGGGCTGGTGGAATCCTTCTTCAAAAACGATGAAGGCCACAACGTTACAGTCAATGGTGATCGGTATAGAGCCATGATTACTAACTTTTTCATTCCTGAATTGAACAATCATGATGTCCAGGAGCTGTGGTTCCAACAAGACGGCGCAACATGTCACACAGCTCGTGCCACAATCGATTTATTGAAAGACACGTTTGGTGACTGCCTAATTTCACGTTTTAGACCTGTGAATTGGCCTCCAAGATCTTGTGATTTAACACCACTAGACTATTTTCTGTGGGGCTATGTAAAGTCATTGGTCTATGCAGATAAGCCACAAACGCTTGACCATTAGGAAGACAACATTCGCCGTGTTATTGCCGATATACGGCCACAAATGTTGGAAAAAGTCATCGAAAATTGGACGTCCAGATTGGACTACATCCGAGCCAGCCGTGGCAGTCATATGCCAGAAATCTTATTTAAAATGTAATGCCACAAGATTATCTTTCGAATAATACATGTTTTATTGCAATTTAAAGTTTACCTCTCAAAAAAACACCCTATATAAGTTCAAGTGACAAATATTGTATTTGTCCCATTTTCACTTAAAAATTTTAAATTGAGCCAGAAGTAAAATCTTATTTTTCTTTTTACTGTGGTTTGGTAACAAATGATTGAAACTATTTTATTATCTAATCTAGCATCTCCCAAGGTTCTGCAATTGACATATAAAATAGTGCACGTCATAAAAGGAAAAATGTTTTCCTTATTCATTACTGTGTGTGGGTGCTGAAGATACATTATATATCAAGAAATGTAGAATTCTGTAGTTGGTTAACTGAGTGCTAGTGAATATTTTTTAATTTTCTTTTTCGTTCTCTCAATTCCAACAGTTAAAAATGAAAAAGATTTTAAATCTCACTGAAAATTTATAAAGAAAGGTACAAAAGGTTAATCATTATAATGTACTTTACATGATCATGAATGTCCTCTTCTATTATGTCTTGTCTCAGATAAAACTTTTGAATACAGCAATGGTCCCATCACAACTGAACATACATTTTAAGACATTTGAAAAATAAAACTGTTATTAGAATACAGTTAGTGAAAAAGCTCATGGGGCAAATTATCTGGTAGCAGAATTCAAACAAAAAAGCTACAGTCTGTGAGAATCTGAACCCCTGCATGTAAAGTTATAGTCAAAATGTCAGAAAAATTAAGAACACCCCACTTCCGAAAAATATATATGTCAATGAATCAATCATATCCTAAAATATTGACAAAGTTTTTAGTAAAGAAAAACAGGATTTTTCTATTCAAGTGAACAAATTTAACTACTGTTCTAACATTTGTTAATGAAGGAGAAATTAAAAAAGCTTCATTTTTGTAATAAAGGATTACTTAAGACACAAGCACCAAGTAATAGATATTTAATTTTGGAACTGCATATTTAGAATAGTATTAGCATTTGCATGAGTGGTGCTACTTCCATGATTGACTCTATTAAAAGTTTTGTTATTTATATAAAATTTTAAAAATGTCATTTCCTTATATTTTTATTCATAGAGAAATGTCAATGCCAAAATTTCTTAACAAACAGCATTGAAGCTATAAAAATGGCTAACTTCATTTAACAAGAGCAAAGTTATGTCAGAATTTTTTAAAAACGCTGTGAAAACATGAATAAAAAATGCACATATTTGTTGAGTTTTTCAGCTAAAAGATGAAGTGCTTGCACATTTTAGCAAATAAGATATACACTTGGTTCTCTTTTTATGCGGTTTTTTTAATGCGATTTTAGAGTTATGCGGTTTTTTTATGGCAAGAAAAAAAAATTTTTATTCATATTTAATTCTTTTGGTGATTCACTTTTTCTGAAAACGGAATAAGAATAACAACTACAACTCTACTATTACGCAATCAATACAAAAATTTTTTATTCATATTTAATTCTTTTTGGTGATTCACTTTTTCTGAAAACGAATAAGAATAACAACTACAACTCTACTATTACGCAATCAATACAACGAAAGAATTTCTCCTTTATATGCAAATTTATACCTTGAACTTTTTTCTTTTATTGACATGTTTTCTCTTGATTTGTTCTTAAAAACAAAAAGACAAAAACAAAAATATCCAGCTAAAATTGCGTGTTTTTATGCTGCATTTTTGCATTGCATTTTGTTTTTTTATGAAACTAATTAAAAAAGCTTGCATATTAGAAAACATTAGAAAACAAAACTTTGTGAAAAAAGGTTACTACCGAAAACCGGAAGATAAATTTACTCAAGTGAATTGTAAGTTTTTTTTTTATTTTTTTTTAGTGCGTAATTGTACATTAAGTTTTCTCTATAATTTTTTAGTCCTCTTAAAGAAAATGTGTGACAATATTAAAAAACAAAAAAGAAGTGCAATTTCGCTAGAAACCAAAATTAAAATTCTCGATTGCTTGGCGATAGGAGAAAGATCAACAGCAGTAGGTAAACGTTTTCATTTAGGCGAATCTACTATAAGAGCAATAAAAAAAAAAATGAAGCGGCAATAAGAAAATCAGTCAGATCTGGTACAAATTTGAGTTCTAAAATTTCATCATATTCAAGAGACACTTTAATAGAAAAAACTGAAAAGGCTCTCGTAATTTGGATTGAAGATTTAACTCAAAAAAGAATTCCGTTAGATGGACATTTAATCAAGATGAAAGCCCTTAAATTTTACAAGGAGTTAAAAGAATCAGAGCCATCTACATCTTCACGTGAAAGTAATCCACAATTCTCTGCCAGCACAGGGTGGTTAACTGGTTTTATAAAAAGACATTCTTTTCATAATCTAAAAATAAAAGGTGAGGTGGCTTCTGCAGATGAAGAAGCTGCTAGAAAATATCCTGAAAAGTTAGCTAAAATTATTAAAGATGGAGAATATTGCGCTCATCAAGTCTTCAATGCTGATGAAACAGGATTGTTTTGGAAAAAAATGCCAACCCGTACTTACATTGCAAAGTCCGAAAAAACTGCCAGTGGTTTTAAAGCTGCTAAAGATCGAGTTACTTTATTGCTGTGCAGCAATGCATCTGGCGATCGAATGTTAAAACCGCTGCTTGTAAATCGATCTTTAAAACCACGTGCATTAAAAGGAAAAGACTTAAATACACTGCCCGTACATTGGATGGCTAACAAGAAGGCCTGGGTAACAACGGCTATTTTCACTGAATGGTTCAATAAATGCTTCGTACCCGAAGTTGAAAATTATATGGATGAGATGGGTCTCGAATTTAAGATCTTATTAATTCTTGACAATGCGCCAGGTCATCCAATCTTAGAACATCCAAATATAAAGGTAGCTTTTTCCCTCCAAACACAACGAGCCTAATTCAACCATTAGATCAGGGAATTATTTCAACATTTAAAAAATATTATGTAAAATTCACTTTCCAATTCATTTTCGATAAACTGGAATCCGAAACAATAACAGTTACTGAAGCTTGGAAACAATTTAATATCTTGAACTGTGTAAATCATGTTGCATTAGCAATTGCCGAAATAAAATCACAAACTTTAAATGCATGTTGGAAAGCTGCTTGGCCTGAATGCGTATCAAAAGGAAACGAATCAAATAGAGCAATAGTAACATCAGAAATTATTTCAATTGCTAAGGAAATAGGTGGGGGAAGGTTTTGATGATTTTGGCGAGCATGATATAGAAGAATTGCTTGTGGACGAAGCCCTAAATGATGATGATATTTTGGAAAGTATGGTAGATATTACTAAAGATTTGGAAACAGTAGATAGCGAACCGGAAGAAGATGTTACTCCACTGGACGAAAAATTACTTCGGGAAGGCCTTCAACTTTCCGGTAAATTGGCAAATTTTTTATTCAAAATGATAATGATGTAGAACGCGCCTTAAAATTCCAACGTGATCTGAAATTTTGTATGTCTGGCTACAGAGAACTCTACAAAGAACTAGTGCCATCACAGAGTTTGATTACTGACTACCTTGTCAAAGAAAAAAAAATCACTGAAGTTCCTGAAGAAGCATTACCATGTAGATCTGATGACGTAATTTTATCTTCAAGTGATGAAAGTGATCTTGCACCAATCCACAAACGGGTTCGCACATTATCAGACAGCGAATAATGATGAAAACATTCTTAATATGATTTTAAATGAAGTTTTGTTTTTTTGTTACATATTAAGTTTTGTTTTTGTTTTTAACATACATATGTGCCATTTATTAAAATATGATGGAAAAAAAAATAAATCTTATTATTTATAAATCTTTTTTTATGCGATTTCTGGTGCATTTTAAAACATTATTTGGGTTTTATGCGATTTTTTGAATAAATGGAACGTATCCATCATTTTGCATATAAATGTATGTCTTTTTTTGTGCGATTTTTTTTTATGCGGATTTCCCTGGAACGCATCTACCGCATAAAAAAAAGAACCAAGTGTACTAAATACTTTGAGGATTAAATGTGATTGCAGATATTTTTCATCACTTGAGTAAGTTACTGCATGGAGGTGGAGAAAATATACTAACTTAAAGCAAACCTGTGGAAAGATATACGAAAAATGGAATCTTAATATGTTTGAATTATTGATTTGATTAAAAGTGGATACCAACAAATTAAGCTATCTCACCTGGAGGCGTAAGAAAAGTGTGATAATTTTCCATCAATAGAACTATATGACTGGGGTGAAGAATGCATTATCCCACATTTCAATTAATCCTCAGAATAAAACTATAAAAGAATTTTAAGATTTACAATTGGATGGTTCATTTAAATTTTTGATAAATTCTGATTTCCATTGAAAGTACTATCATAATATATTGCTGCAGTTTTCAATATTGTACATTCACAATTAAGCTATTTCTTGTTTAACAAGAATCTAAGAGCAATAATAAAAATAGTCTTCCTTCTGTGGAAGATAAAATTTGCTTATATATATATATATATAACAGAATTCAGCATATGTTCCAAAAAACAGGTGTAGATTACACACACACAATATATAAATTTTATTATACTCAAGAAATTTATTTATTTATTCCTAAAAATTATATCAATTGCATGTTATTTTATAAAAATAACTTTTTTTTCCCTTCCAGTGACAAATGACATGGGCATAGGGGTTCCATAAAATTGAAAACATTCATCTATACACATCAAATTCGCATTTTATGCTTAGTTATAACTACATGTAATTCAATTTAGAGAAATAAAATATTTGGAGTAGGGAGGGGGAATAATCTGAATTGTAAAATGAAAATTCTTTATAGACTTTATGGAAAATTTGCAATTTTCACATTAGCATCAAGTCACTATAATTATTTGCAACTGATAATTATGTACTATCCTTTTAAACTCTTTACATTACTTAAAATATCAGAATGCAGAAAATTCACTGAGTACAAATATTTTACCTACTAAAAAAATGGTACTTTTAAAACATTAAGCATACAATACTTGCCTATTTTCTTGTTCCTGTATCAGTGGTAGTTGATATATTTATATTTGATCATCCAAGTAAAATATTCTGCAATAAGCTCTCTTAAATGTATTTCTTTAAAGTCCTTTCATTCTGAAATACCTAAGAATCTGAAAAATTCCATGCACGGAATAATTCAAAAATTTTATTTCAATAGAAACTTATCAGCTTTCAAATTTTTCAATCCAAAACAAAAGGATATTTCAGGAAAGGGAAAAAATTCTGTTGATTTAACAATGTCAAAAGAAAAGTGAATTTTCATTCCAAATGAAAAACTAAAAAATACGATAGTTGCAAACTGAATTTTTTATTAGGATTTGTAAGCAATACCTACAAATAACCTATTTTAAGTATTTTAACTATTAATTTTTATGTGTATGAATATCTTACATCTGTAAATCATGCAAACTTTTAAGTTTTCACCACAGATCCAGAACTAAAGAAAAATAGTGACTCATTTTTAATCAGACTAGAGAAAAAAATCAATGATCAAACCATAATGCAAATCATGGGTAGACAAAACGAATAGCTTTGACAATATATCAAATTTTAAATAGCTCAACAAAGGTAAAGAATCACCATTACTAATAGTAAATGCTACAAATTGCATTTAAACCAGGGGAGGCCAACCTTTTTGGGAAAAGTGCCACCATCTGACAAAAAGTTTTGTGTCCCACTTCTAATTCAAAAATATGATAGAAGTACAAACTTAGGTTTTATTAATAAACTTTTCGCAGGTTCAATTAGTAGGTTAGGTATAAATTAAAAAGTAGTAACCTGGAACATTTGATTCTAAATAATGATTATGCAATCAGTGCTTAATTAATACCACTTTTGAATTTGTAGGGGTTTTTTTACCAAATAATCTATATTACAGTACTAGCTTATCTTGAAGATACTATAAAAATTAAGTTATTTTGGGGGAGTAAACAATCAGAGAAATTGCAAATGGTTCTGTGAAAAGATAAGCATTTTTTTTATTATCAAACCTAAAACTGAATGAGTCCTACAAAATGGATGTTAATTTTTAAATCTATCTTAGATCGGAATATTTTTAACCACAGTATCTGCATTAATATGGTATGTGTAAATCTTTTTTTTCTCTCCAAAATATCAAGACAAAAAATCCAAAAGATATGACCAACTAGGATAGAAAAAAAATTATTCCCTACAATCTTAAATTTAAATATATATCGGTAAGCAAAGCTAAATCCCATAGCCAATCTTCATTCATGAGTAGCAAGTACCCACTGAGCAATTCATTTTTTTCTTCCAAATTTTTCAAGACACGCACCCCCCGAATTCCAAAATTTTGCAAAGACAGCTCACATAATGATGGAGCATTCTCTGCATGATAATTTCTCATTCTTATTCAATTAAAATGAATTTTTAGGGGGGTGTCTAAGACAATCACATTTCAATAAAATTATTTAAAAAATTATCTTTCCAATTTTTAAACCAGTTCGCGTACCACTGCGCCACATTGTGGCATGTAAGCCGTAGGTTGGCCACCCCTAATATAAACACATACAAGATCAATTTTATAGAGAGGAAATTTAAATATTCATACAATATATTTCTTGGGAAAATTGTACTTGTAATGGAGTGAATATATAATTATAAAATAAAAATTCAGTAAATGTGTGTTTATGTCCTGTAATTCCAAAACAAATGCTATTAGCATTGGCTAACAAGTATTTTAAAATTTTCTGGTACGGGCACAGTAAATTTTTCTGACAAAAATATATATTTTTGGGTCTTAATTTTAAAAATGCTAAATTTCTGAATTTTTTATAAAAATTTACTTTTTTTGCCAATTATTTTTGGAGAAAAATATGAGATGTCAGTAATTTTTGTAAAAGGGTCATAGTAGTATTTCAAAAATTGGTGATACTGTAAATTTACTAAACAGTAATTATATGAATTTCTATTGATTTATCCATGTCAATATTTGCTTTTAATTTTATTTAATGAAACGGCCTGGATTCAAATACAAGTATGTTCTGTAATTTACAAAATTAATTTTTATTAGAACACAATTTATATGCAGTATTTTAAAATATTACTTCATAATTATTTTTTATGTATCTATTACTTAATTACAGATAAATTTGGTACCTCATCTTAAGTTATAACCTGAAAATTTAATCCTTTGTGTTATAAATATATTCTATAATATTAATTGTTGATCAAAAATCCACAACTTAAGAAAAAAATGTTAATAAATAAATACCCTTAATAATCTATTGTTTCTTAAATTGTTATCATTTACTGAATTGTTTTTATTGCATCAAAATAATGAGTATAAACGAAATGATTTTTAAAACCTCAACATTTTATTACATTTAAAATTTTTAAACAATATTTTAAAATTCTTTTATTCATGTCCAGTAAAAAGCAAACAAAACTTAATAATGAATAAAATTATGCAAATATTGGGTCCTCCATACTTAAAGAAATGCTGACAACCTACATTTTCATGAAACCCAATGATATGCAACCAGCTTTCACTTTAAAGCAACACATTAAAATGATTCAAAGAAAAGACGTCATAAAATCAGTAAGAGAGTTCATTTTTTCACTGATGACATCTATATTACATGATAAAAAGCTGTACATGAGTATAAAAAGCCATTGATTTAATTTTTAATATACAATGTATATTTACAAGAACTTTCACAACACTACAAATATTTAGACTAGTTTAAATAAGAATCACACAAAATATATTTAAATTCACAGATTAGCTGATAGCGTTATTACGAGACCTGAGTCGCTGAGAGGATCGAGTATTCACTTTAGCATTGTGAGTACTCTGAGAATTTTTCGCTTTCAAAGTTGTTTTTGTTTTGTTAGAATTTGAAACTTTTGTTCCAAAAAGTTTCAAGATGCTACCAGTGCCATTTGCACGACATCTCTTAGGCATTCTGGAATCAACACAACAGGGGCAAGTTCTTTTAACTGAAGTTTTAGGTGTGTCTCTTAATCGCAATCTTCCTGTGGGAATTTCATCAGAAGAATGTTTTTGCTTGTCTGACATACATACAATATCATTTTCTTGGGCTTCCTCAGAATGAATATTATCTTCTTCAATTTCTGAGTCATAAGAAGACACAGTACAGCTTTTGCCGTTTACTTCATTCGACTTATTAACATTTTCCAACAAGTTCTGTAAGTTGGAATTAATGTCCAACTTAGATGGTGTTTTCTCAGTATCATAATCTACAACTGGGTCTTTCTTATTTGCTTTCTTTTTATTCTTTTTGGTTTTTTTCACTTCTAAAGACTTCTCAGAAATAAAGTATTGTAAATTTTTCTCATTCTGGTTTTGCATATTTGATTCATCTTGGGATTTATGTACTCTTAAAGCAATATATCTAGATACTGATTCTTCTTCCTTATTTTCAATATCATCCTTTTCAGATGAAAGACTCAGGCCATTTGGAACTTTATTTTCCTGACTAGAATGTTTGTCATGGTCATCAAAATTTGATAGATTAGATTTTTCATCATAATTATCTGAGGTTTCTAATTTAGATGGCTCATCTTTAATGTTGTTTTCCGCCTTATTGGGTAACGGTAAATCGCACGAATCTTTTTCATGATCTTCAGATTCAAAAGTAATTATATCTTTAGGAATTTCATCTTCAATAGAATCAATTTTTCCATTACAGCTATTTTCAGAGAAACTATCTTTTAATTCTGGTTCCCGAATATTTTTTATTGATGCTTCATTCCCAGAAGAATTTTCAACTGAATCCATAGTTTTAGAATTCAAAATACTATCTTTATAATCAACGTTGTTGAAATTTATATCTTTTCCTTTGGTTTCCTCATGTGAATAAGTGGTTATAGATGTTAGACTCCTGTCTATAATTTCAGGTGCAGCATTATCTAAATTAGCAGTCTCAATTTCATTAGATGGTTCACTGACTACATCATTTTTTGGTTCCATGTTAGGAGCTGTAAAAGGAATTTTTGTGGATGTATTATTTTCATCTGTGTCAACATTCGATCTATCTTGGTTAATTTCTGTATGGATTGAAGAACAATTTGTTCCTAAGAATGAATTATTTTCATTGGCATTAATAATTAGATTACTGTTTTCAGGTTTAATACCTGTTACATTATCTGTTTTGTTACTCACTGCACTCTCACTGCTAGCAGTTTTTCCACCTAAAAAAAGATTATTCTGCATGTCTGATACAGAACTTTCTTTAAGATTTCCAGATGTGTCACTTTCACCAATTTTCCTATCTTGGCAACTACCAAGTTTTTGATTATAATTAAGGTTTGAAGGGTCTTGAATATTGAAAACATTTCCTTGCACAGTAGTCTGAGATTCACACTTTTCACTATTTTGCTGTCCTAAAAAAATGTCCTGTGCAGTTTCATGTCTTTTTGGACACATAGATGATCCTGTATTTCTATAGAAGGCCATTTTAGAATCACACATAGAGTCCTTAGCTGGAATTGCAAAAGGACTTCCAGCATGAAGAGAATTTGCATCACAAAGGTTAGAACTTTTACTATCCCCTAAATTTGAACAACTTTTATTCACTAAATTACATTGGTCTAAAAAAGAATTTTTACTCTGCATACCAAACATAATCCTAGAATTTGGGTCAGGATTACATAAATTGTTCATATTTTTTTCAGCTGGAGAAAATGTATTAAAATTAATACCAACTGACACATTTTTGGAGTTTGGATTATGTGTTACATTAATGCACTGGATACTGTCCGAACTGTCAGTTTCATTAACTGAACCAACAATGGTATTTTTAGATGAGGATTTAGATGGATATAAATCACTGGAAGTCCCTTTGCTACATTGTCTTTGCATTAAATCTAGACTGTGGGCTTGTTGGTTCACAAGACTGTTCTGAGAAAAAATATCAGACTTAGGACCAACACAACTGGCAGTAGTGTTCTTAGATGACTTCTTAGTAGACTTTTTTTTAACACCACGGCCTAGATTTCCTAACAAGTTTTTTGAACACGGTGTTACAACTGGTTTACGAGGTTTTGGTCGAGTTATTGAGGTTTTACTTTTTAACTGAGTTCCTGTTCTATTTTGACCAGAAATGGAGGATTGTGATGGAATTGCGAGTGTTAGAGAATCTGCACTGGATGGACGATTTCCAGACTGTTGATTCAAAGCATGAGATACAGATTGTTCCCCACTCCAAGGCATATTCTCCAGCAGAAATTGCTCCAAATCTTCTAAGCCATCATTTGTTTCAGAAGATAAACGTATAGTGGGATAAGATGGGCCAGTACCGCTGAATTCAACTACATTCTGAGAAGTAAAAGAGTGAGGGCAATTGGGTTGCTCCTGACCTGGTTGCACTGTTGGTGGAAAAAACTGATGTAATGCAGAATCATGTGACGCCAAAGGATAACCTGTACCTGGACTGCGCTGAGGAGTAGGCAATTGTGAAACAGCTGCTGCTTGGCGTGCAGCAGCTAGCTGTGATTGAAAGCACTGAGTGGTAGATTTTGATGGAGATCCTTGAATTCCTGGTAATGAAGATCCAAGAGATAGTTGTGATGCTGCTCCCGATGCAGCAATGGCATTTTGACGAATATGCATTAACTTTTGCAGATGCTGGTTAGTTAAAATTTGCTGAGTTTGAGCCAATTGAGCTGCCTGTTGAATTTGCTCAGTCTCTGACATCTTTGAAGTCTGTTGTGTGGCACTACATTTTTTGTACTGTTGTATTTGAGTTTGTTTTGGAATTCCATGTGGTGGATGTTGAACTTGAGGCATCTGTCCAGTGTGATGCATTAGCTGTAACTGTTCAATTCTTTGTTGAACAATCTGCTTATTAGATTGAAAATGAGAACACTGTGCAGCTTGCATTTGTTGGGCTTGGCATGCACTACCTGTCAAGGGCTGTACAAGTTGTGATGACTGAATCTGTGAAATCTGTCTTTGTTGCTGTAAAGCAGATTGTCCACAATGAGATATCTGAGAAATCTTGGACATTTGAGGCACAGTAGGTGTAGAACAAGACGTTGGCAATCTTTGAAATTTCGGAGATGTAGCAGGTTTAGAAACAGAAGACATTTTATTTGGAGATAACTGTGTTGAGGCAGTTGTTGAACTAGGTAATCGAAAATCTTTGGTAGGCGTCACAGGTGAAACATGGGTTGATGATGACTGATTTGATATTCTTGGAGGAGTCTGCATTTGAAAATCAGAGCTCTGTATTTGGGATGTATGCTGATTAGTTGTAGGTTTCATAGAAAAATCTTGTGTTTTACTTTCTCTTGTAGGTGAAGGCATCATATATTCTGCTCCTTTAGGACTAATACATGACTGTTGAACATATGTCATGCGTGGGGGAGTGACTACTTCAGATGATGAACTCTCACTCTGTTGAACTTGCTGGTGGCATTGGGAATTATTGGCGAATGGTATTTCAGCTGTGCTTTTGATGCCAAATGGTAACTCAGAGGATCCTTTCGGTAGATTCATTTTATGTACATTTCTACAATGTCTTCTGAGATTATAAGCAGAAAAAAATCCTTTGTGACAAATCTCACACCAAAATTTGTGAGTGGCCTCCAAATCCCTTTCCGATCTTTCCTTTCTTTTCCTCTTCTTCTTTGGTTTTTCATCATCTTTACCTTCTCCTGATGAATCTAGATCAGGTGACTTTTGTACCTGCATAACTTGAGAAGATTCATTAAGAGACGAGTCCTCAAGGATCCATGTTGTAGTTCGGGATACTGTACTCTGGCATTCAGTGAATTTTTCAGTTTCAGGACCATGAACTGATGTTTCAAATCTTTGTGATACTCGACTAACATTCAATTCAGTGGTAGTTGTATTTTGAGGAGTAGTAAGAATAACAGCAGATTGCGAAGCTTCACCAGTATCACCTTCATTAGTTGAATTATTATCATATGCAGGTGAACTAGGAGATGACTCATGAGTGACCTGGAAAGCTTGTAAAACCTATTTTAATGGGGGGAAAAAAGAAAAATTTAATGAAAATAATATGCCTGTATGTAAGATAAACTGAATTATTTGGTGATACTAGAACAGGTATTTAATGTTAATTTATTCATAAAATAATAGAAGTGTATTTGCATAGAAAAGTGGAAAGCGTTAATATTCCACGACATGAAAAAACCAAAAATATTCCTATTCATCAGATTTCTTTTCTTATGCAAAGAGAATCATACATTTCTGAATCTTCATTTTTTCATTTCAATTATTTAGAATTTATCCTTAACAAATGAACTGAAAGAATTAAATCTCTACTGTTCCTTGCTATTTATTAAAAACTGATAATTTTATTAGCTACAACACATTAATCTGAATAAATTTATATTTAGTTTCTAAGTATGAAAAAATAAATAGTTTTGATCCTTACATTATTAAAACCCTTTCATAATAGCAAAATTTATAATCAATTATTATAAATACAATGTTTAAAAACATAAATTAATTTACAACAAAAAAAAGCACAACATCATTTATTGACCCACTGCAGTAAGGATGAAAGGCTGAGTCGACCTTGCTCAGCCCGGGAATCGAACCCGGACCTGTGGTGTGGAAGTGCGATACGCTACCACTCGACCACTGGGCCTTCAATTTACAACAGCAAGTACATTTAATTTTATTCTGTAACCTCCTAACATATTACTATCAACTTTTTTATAAATATTAAAAGAGAAAAAAGCAATATATAACTGTATAGAAGAACAATTTCTTTTGCTAAAAAAAATGGCAACTTTACAAGGGTTCTAAATACTTGTTATAGATGTGGTTATCTTGTTATCTAATATTTTGTTATGGATTATGGTTTTATTCTAACAAAATATCCTATTTGTTCCCTAAAAACAAAAACTGAAACAGTGCACCTCAATACCATAAAATTGTACTCTTGTTCTACATAGCCATATCATTCATCAATTATGAAATTATATTTTAATGAAATTTGTGAAATAGACTGTGCTGACACCAAAGCAAGTCATTCAATTGCTGGTGTAATACTTTAATTCAAATTATTCAAACTTAACTTCAAAACTAAAGACTGTAACAAATAAACAAATAACTTAATATGTGTTGTAACAAATAACTTAATATGTGCCTTGCTGATGTACACACACACATCAGCCATTTTCTTAATCTAAAATGTCCTAAATCTAAATGTTTGATCTAATTTTACAAATACAAAATACTTACAATGTGAATTAGGAAAATAATTTAATATAAACTAAATTTAAATTTGTAAAACAAAATAAAATAAACAGTATTATAATTCAGATGAGAAAAAAAACAATTACTTGGTTTTCAACAGAGTCAGTAGCATCATCCATATCCATAAGACTGAAGCGGACAGCATCACTAATAGAAGTAAAAGATCTTGTTGCTCCTTCTGGTAATGAGGGCCTGCTTTCTGCTTTGCAGACATTGATCGTTTTGTCAGGACTTTTCAAGTTGGAGGATGTGTTTGATTCATCGATAGGTTGCAATTCCTTTTGTGGATCACTGGTAGTTGGACTTAGTGTTGAAGAACAAATACTTGTTTTGGTTTCTGAGGGCACAGATGTTGAAACATTAGTATCCTTAATAGCCTCAATGTGATGCTTTTCATCTGTTGTATTGATTTCTTCATCTTTATTTTCCGAAGAAGCTGTTTCAACTACTTCTGGTGAAGGAGTCCTTTCCTTGGGAGAAGGAGTTCTAACTTTAGGCGAAAGTAAGGTTACAACTGCATTGGCATCATTTTTAACAACAGAAGAATCTGACAAACTATCTTGTTCAGGCAGAGAATTTAACACAGGAGATTCTTCTTCTAAAGATTCTGGAGCTTGTTGGTTAGCTATGGATGTATCAGTTTTAGAAATTTCTTCCTCATTCTTTTCAAGTAAATCAGATTTTTCTGGTTCTGAAATTTCTTTAGATGGTATCTCAGCTTCAACTTCCTCTTCTGTTTCCAAAGATGCTGGAGTTTCAGAGATTGTACTTTCATCTGTATTTTTAATAGAAATGTCATTAGGTTTAGGTGACAACGAAAGTTCTGGTACAGGAGGTTCTTCAATTTCAGGGATATTTTCAGTTTTCTTATTTTCAAGTTGGATATGTGGAAGAATTTTCTCTTCCACAACCTGAACTTTGGGTGCAGATACACTTTTTAAATCTAAAGGACGATCATTGTTACTTTCTGCTATAGCTCTTTTAGCTTCTTCAATTGCTCTCTGAACTAGAAGACTTTCTGGGGAAGGTTCAGTCTTTTCACTGTTTAACATTCCTTTAGATGATATATCAGAAACATCAGCTGTTAATTTGTTAGCATTTGAAGAACATATGGTTTGTTTTGGCAAAGACAGGTCAGTTACCTTTTTATTAGCAGATTTGGAAATGCAAGTTGTTCTTTTAACTACAGGCTGAGTCAATTTTTTAGCAGCTTGTTTTATTATTTTTGGTACAGTTTTAGAAATCACTGGGTTTATGTTCCTGCTCTTGGGTAAAGGTGTAAGTTTGGGACTGGTAACATATGTTCGAGAGGTGCAAGGTTGCTGAGGTGTTTGAATAATTTGAGTACTGTTTCCATTTTTAACAATGATAATGTTAGATGAAGGCTGGCTTCCAGCCTTTGCGACATAGGTAGATGAATCTGATGGAATTAAAGCCATACCTGGAGTTGATGATCTAAGATGCCCACAAGAAGGTAGAGGTATTACAATCTTATTGCCAACTAATTTACTACCAAGTGAATTGGAAGAAACAGGAAAAGTAAAAGTTGTAACCTGAGGTGAAGTTGAAGTGCCTGGATAACTGACACTACCACTTAGCACTGTTCCAGTCAAGTTATGGGCATCTGAATAAGCATTACTCGCAAGGCTGACTGGGATCAAAGCACCACCAGAAACTGCAGAACTGCTTGCTATTTTATATGGTTTATTATTAGAATCAATTAAATAATGCTTAACATTTGTAGATAGATTTTGAGGCTGTGGAAGCACAGCTGGTCTTTTTTGTGTTGTAGACGTTCTAGTTGAAAATACAGGAATAGGAGACTTACTGGTCTCAGAGTCTGATCCTACAGTAGTAGTCTGTGCAACAGATAATAAGCGAGAGGTTGTTTTTGAACAAACATACTTAAGAACTGCTTGATTATTAGCAGATGAGACAGTGTTACCAATTGTAGAAACATCAGGCTGTTGCCTAGCCATCAATAATTGCATCTTCATTAGATCCTCTGGTGTATAACCTTCAAAGTTATGATGATGAACAAAATGTTCAAGAGGATTTGTTTCACAAGGGAACTGTTGTGGTTTTGGTTTATGAGGATTAACAGCTGGTAATTTGTTTTCTGGTTTGCTGTTTACATTTGAAAGATTTAAAGCTACTGATCTTTGACGAATTTGAACAGCTTCCATTTTCTTTACACTTGAAAACTGAACAATGCGTGAATAATCATTTACAGAATCCATGTTACCATTCATTTCATCATTCACATTTGTTTTACAACTTTCAACAACAATTGTCTTTTTGCGTTTACCCGATTTAGATTTAGCATGTTTATGCTTATCATGGCATTTTTCATTGCGAGCTCTCTTCTTGCTGAAGCTCACCTTTCTTTTCTTCCTTTGAGGCTCGTCACTAACATCAGACGAACTAGCACTTGCAACAACAAGAGCAGAACTATGAGGATGTTTTGAAGTCGTAGGTGGTACTTTAGAATAACTGTTAGAATGTTCCTTTACCAATCTCATCAACTCTGCAGAACTAAAATCACTGCAATAATCACCAGATACAAAACCAGAATTTCCTTCTTTTTTCTTCTTCAATTTATGCTTTTTCTTCTTGTTCTTCACATATTCTTTAGTAACTTTCCCATGAGTGAAGCGATGCTTCTTAGTATGCCCCTTACCTCGTTTAGCTTTACGTCTTTTCTTCTTTTTTCTCTTCACAAGTTCTCGCTGGGCTCTTGAACCATGACGAATCTTCTTTAACATAAGTTTTCCAGGGTTCTTTTCATGATTTCTGTGTCTTTTGTGTTTCTTTTTATGTCCAGCATGTGAAGAGGAATGATCAGTATAAAATAATTTCTCCAGTGGAATTTGAGGACAGTGTATGTCAGATAAATTAACATATGTCCCAATATCTGGTCCATTATCGGCATTCATGAAACGTCTGAAAATATGTGTTTTATCAGCACAGCGATCTTCAATAACACTGTCATTGCTTTGATGAAAATCAAAATCTTTAAATCCATTTGCAGTTAGCTCTGAAGTAGAATCAGCCTCACTATCAACACTATCATTTAACTGCATATTCAGCATATTGTATCTTGCATTTGTTACGTTTTCTAAGTAATCTTCACATAAGTATTTAATCTGGCTCCACTTACAAGAACTTTTCAGCTGCCTGTTTCTTAAACTTTCAAGAACTATAACAAAGTCAGAAGCAAGACCAGGAGAAATTCCAGGCAATTTTGTATCAAGAATAATGTGAGAAAATGGAACAAAATAGCCATTCTTCAAAAAATGGGATCTTCTGGTCATCATGGGTTCATTTTCATTTGTGCTTGGATTTGTTTTGTTGGTTTCTTTCATAATTTGAGGCACAGAACTCACGATGCTGTGATTATTTTCTTTTTGAATTTCAGGTGCAATTACAGATTTGCCATCATTATCATTAATGGTGCAAGGATCCAATGAAGATGACTTATCTTTCTCAAAAATCTCATTACAATTTTTCTCTTTTTCTGATAAATGATCACATGTATTAACATGACTTTGATCAGCATCATTCATTTCTGTTTCCTTAAAACCATTAATGCAAATATTAGCTTCTTTCACAGTATCAAGACAATTATCATTTTTTTCGGTGCTTTTAATCACAGCAGGTGTGTTAAGAACTTCTTTTTGAACATCCAAGCTATAGTTAATTGGAATATCATTAACATTGTTTCCCTGAATATCAATGGCACTTTTATCTAAATTTTTATTGTGTTGATCTGTAATTGCAAAGTTAACTTTACTTGAAGAAACATTATTAATTTTATCAACTTTACAATTTATTGTTACATTTTCCACACTATCATCCACAGATTCACTATTTGCTACTGCCACATTGTTTTCTATGAGGTGGTTAAAACCTGAGGAAGAGGTAGATTTTGTTTCATTGCCAGGAATGGTACAGTTCTCAACTAAATCTACAGCTTTCTTACTAATCATTTTGCTTCTATTAACATCTACATCCACTTCTGCTTCCATTTCTTTGTCATTCTTTCCTTCATTAACAATTTCATCCTCATTCAATTTAATCATGATCTCACTTTTTTTGCAAATATCAACATCATTAACTTTTATTATATCTTTTGAATTATCATTTGTCAAAACTTTATTCTCTGACTTTTCATCAACAATTTGTGGATTATTTTCTTTTACAATATCCAACATATCCACCTTTCCATTGCTCTCCGTCAGTTTTTGTGGTTTCGTAGTATCACAATTTCCTTGATTATTATATACATTTAAATTATTGTTTGGAACAGTCTGGGGATTTTCAAAATCAGTAAAAGAATCATCTCCCACCTGTATTGCTTGATCACACATGACAACAGCTTTTCGTTTAACAGCTGCAGGATGAATGCAATTACGTGTACAGCCACTCCTGTTGCAGAGTTTGTGTAAAGGATCATTGCTGCCAGCTGTTAATTTTAGAGCTTTCTCTTTGGATATTTGCAATGATAACTTTTTTATCCATTCTAGTCTTTCTTTTGATGGATCCAATGAGAAAGCACTCATCAAACATTCCAGAGCAATTTCTTTATTGATGGCATTGAATAATGTGAATAGTTTAAAATACATAGCTGCCATATGATTCTCGATCTCTATCACATATTCTTTATTGTCAGCTTGTCTTGCTGCTTCCAAAAAATTGAGATCTGATGTCAATCCTCTTATGTACATTTCCAGATAAAGAGGTAAGAGAGCTATTCCAAACTGCAAAAAAACAAATAAAATAATCATGTCATTCATAAATCATATACAATCAATTTCAAAATTCAAATTACAGAATATAAAAAAGATAATTTATATCTGCTACACAAATTAGATTATTAATAAAAAGAATAACTGTATACTCTCTAAAACAGGACTTGGCATGCATTCCACATGTGGGACATGGAGCAATTCTCAGTTACACTCTACACCTCTCTAGAAAGTTATGAGAAAAATTTAAATGGCTCAGCCTTTTCTCTCTAAACCTCAAGTATTTTTACTTGAAGGCTATTTCTTACTTGCAATTTTTCATCATAAAACCATCCTGCTGGATCTGCTTGCACATAGTGTGATTTATGTAAAAAGAACATTATCTATTTAAATGGAACTTATTCTTAGGGTTAAATATTAAATTTCACTGAAAACAACTGTGAAATACTTGTAACATGAAACACCACTCATTGCTGCTTCATGAAAAAAAATCTTCAGAATTATTGAAAGCAAAATTTATGCAATTTTGAAAAGATCTGTCAGTAAACAAATAACTATTTTAAATTGCTGTATGTCATTGCTAGTGCAATTTAACTGTTTAAAGGAAATTGCATGCACTCTGCTTTGCTGCTTTTCATTCTACACTTATATATGTGCGTTTTTTCTCATATGAAATATATTTTGAGTCCACACAGCTTTTAATAACTGAACACTAAGAATCATGTGTCAAACTGAACATTAAATTTTTATTATATTGTAGGAATACTTATATTTTATGTTGTTTATTCCATTTTAATAAATACTCTTAAGATACATAATATAAATACAATCTTAATTTTCTATTTATGATTAAAGAAGTTACATTCTATGTTGCTTATTTCTTTATATCAGTGATTCCAAAAGTGGTCTATATCAACCGCCAGCAGTTTAAGGATGACCAAAGGGTCTACATCAGCGAAAAAGTAATTTAGGGGTCCACGAGGTGTAAATGGGGGTCTACAATAAACTAAACCAGACCGTGACTTTAATTTTGAAAAAAAATTTAATCAAGTATAAACCACATTTACCTATTTAACAGCTTTATATACTAAATTTACTGTGGTTAATTTACAGTTACAAGGTGACAGCATAAATTTAAAAAAGGACCACTATTTTGGTGTTTCTTGCCAGAATCAAGCTAAGAAGTATAATATTGGATGTCGCAAATTTTACCAGTTTCTCAATTTGTCAAAGACAATCTATTAGAAAAATGATGTTTTAATCTATGTTCAACATTTAAATGCCCTTTATTCAGGTTTTGAAACTAGGCTTGAAAATGCTTTTTCGATGGTAATACCACAGGAGGCAAAGAATTAATGTGGTCACATTGAAAAAAAAATGTCCAATTACAAAAGGAAAAAAATGATTGGAATAGTCCTAACCAAGATCCTACAGTAAAGCTTAGAAAAGGATGTCAGCAATTTTGGTTTTAAAAAGATATACTTGTTATTTTTCCTGAATTATGGGACTTCTTGAGAAAGTTTTTAATTGTGCTTTTCATAGAAAGGAGGAGTTTCAGTTTTTCATAGAAAGGAGGAGTTTCAGTATGGTTGCCAATCTACAAAACAAAAACGAGAAAGAAAAAACGAAATATTGGATATTACTAAACAATGAGATTTAGAGTTAACCTGAAAAAATTAATGCCAAATGTTGAAAATTTGCTATTGAAGCACCAGATTCACCCCACCCATTAAAAACATTTGTTTGTTGCTCGGTTATTTTATGTAACAATTATTTTATGTATTAATTTTTAATTTTATTAATTCACATGAGTTTCTTAAGTTTTAAACTTTCTACTTACTACAATTAGAAACATAAGACTTAAAAGTAAGTAGTGCTATACCAACTGTCAAAAAGATATTTAAGTTGATAAATTTGCAAAAATTTAATATTAGGTTAGTAGGGGTCTACACTACATCGAAAAACATGGTAAGGGGTTTATGAGACAAAAAGTTAGGGAACCTCTGCTTTATATAATTAAATATCTTTTAATAATACATAATTAATGCATAATATAACTAAATTTGTGTATTTTTTACCTTTATTCTCTAACTTAGCATGCATTACCCCATAATAATCGAATTGTTTCAAATATTTCCTATTGCGTGGCGCTCAAAATCTCATTGGTACAATGGTTTGGCACACCACAGCTATAAAGTTGCTATTACAAAACATAAAAACTAATACACTATGATGGAGTTCTCCAATTATGAGAAAAGTAGGTATATGGGATGAGCATGTCTATTTTTTTTTAATTATTATAAATTTATACTCATTATAAAATACATTTTTACACTTACTTTTCCCCACAGAATATCCACAAATAAGTAAAACTGCGCACTAAATGAGGCATGTCCAATAAGAAGTTTTCTTGCTGATTCTTGAATTTCAGAAACAGTCTTTTGTTTTTTTGCTTGAAATTCACACCAAAGCTTCATCAATTCCTAAAATGGAGGAAATTATTGTTTACAAATCTTAGCAAATAAATGTACAAAAACTTAAGTTTTCAAATAAGCAAAACTATATAATATAAATAATTCTGTGAATCAACACAGAAAAACAATGAAAGTTAAAAGATATTGAAGTTAGTAAATAATTTCAGCTAAAAGAAATATAAATAAAAACGACTTACACTTGTACAGCAGTAATTTGACTTGAAAAGTAGATCACGAACAAGAAATAAATTTATCAAAGTTTCTGTTAAAGGTTCATCATCCTCCATCGAAGAATGGAAAGTACGATATATGAGACGAACACCATCATGGCAACTACATGCAGAAGACTGTTAAAAAATCAAAACTTTACAAAATGAATTGATGAATCTAAATATTATATATTGACTGAACTTTTTATAAATCCTAAATATTATATATTGACTGAACTTTTTATAAATCATTTAAAAATATATATTTCTATATGGTTATTATGTTCTTATACTGAGAAAGTAGAGTTCCCCCTCATGAAATATATAATTTTCCTTTTTTTTAAAAATAACCAATGCAACGTATTTTTCAGGTGAAGGTTTGCTTCAAGACAGAAAGAGGAATTTAAACACATCAAATATTACTGTAAATCATTAAATAGCTGAAAAGATTTATAACCAACATATCTAACTGTGACTGGAATAGTTTATTCTCTATTTCAGAATATTAGCAAATATACTTCAGTTACTCAATCTAAACTGCATGAATATTTTCTAAGCACAGATTTTCACTATTATCTTTTGTAAGACAATACCCAAAAAGTCCAATCTACGATTGATACAATTGTTAATAGAAAGAGCATTTTGCACATTAACAATACTAAGCAAAAACATTACTATCATTTCTAAAGCACCCACCATATACAGTATCGTAGATGTCAGCTTTCAAAGCAAAACACTTAATTTGTTTTTTCAAATTATTACGAATCTTGTGTGTCATTTGACTTATTTTACACAACTAATAATTTTAACTTACAAATCTTCATTATAGTGATCAAAATAATAAATAATAACAAATATTTTTACAATGTGAAAGTTGCTAAATCTATGAAGGCAACAAAAGCAGAATGCTTTTAAGATCTTAGGGTATGTATTGTAATATGAGAGGCTAATGCTGAATTTATTGCAAATTCGGTTTTTAAAATGTATACAAAAAAGATGTTGGAATCTGGACAACTTTGTCTTGGAATGTAAAAATGCAGATATTGTGGCATGATAAAATATTAAATGCAAGAGTTCCGTCAGCAACACTTCCAGCTTCATAAAAAAATTATGAATGATTTTGACCAATTAACTCTTTAAACACTTTTTGTGTGCATTTCTCTTTTTTGAAGTACAGTTTCAAAACCGTAATATCATGACTGGAACTTAAATTTCTGGGCAAATTATGCATCATAATTCCCGTTCAGCTGTTCTTGAATGAAAACATTGTTATTTATCTTTGATACTGTCTACAAATGAACATTTCCTCTACAGTATGAAAAAATATAATCTTCAACATTAATTAAGCTCTCCTCATTTTATAAACATAACAAATGTCCTTCATCTTAAAAAATTCAACAGAAATATTATATCAGTTAAACACATAAACAACTTGAATAACAGGATAAAGAATTTAAATAACTTCAAAATAAGCAAATAAAAACATACTGCAAAACTAATAAACAAAATCAAGAAATAAGAATACTAATTTTTGAGAATTGTTCTTTAATATAACAAGATTCCAAAACGAATAATGGGAACTTAAAGACAATGATAACTGTGGTTCGTGCTCCCATAAAAACAATACACACAACTTAAAAAACTCAATTTAAATATTATTTACAGTTGAAAATAATTCACTCAACTTATAAATATAAACAAAAGAGAAGGATAGTAAAAATATAAGTTGGCAGTCAAAAACCTTAAATGTATCTTGATTCATATGAGCATATGGTAGGTCTATTAACAAATAATGTATACACAAATTCAATAAATTCTTTAAAAAAACTGTTTTCGTTACATTCTGTAACCATGTAAAAATTAAGTAAAATTTTGATTTTTATTAAGAAAAGGTGCAAAATATAGACGACTCACAACTTAATTGTGTGTGTATGTTAAAATAAAATTTACAAAATATAAAAAAATTTCAAGACAATCAAACAAATTTCATTCATCAACTGCTTAAATGTAAGAAATTTGTTACTAATTTCAAGTTATCCCAGATTCTAACATGGAAATTTTAAGAGCTATTTATCTAGATTTAATTTAATTGGTAGTGATATTTGTTCTTGTGGTCAGGATGCTGAAACTGTGGAACATGTATTGTTGTATTGTACACTATATTTCTGTAAAAGAGAGAATTTTAAAAAAGAGTTGGACTATTTAGGTATTTCCCGGCCACCTGTTTTGTCTTTGTTGGTCAATTGTACTGAAAGCCTAAATGACTTAAGAAAATTTGTTAAATGTATAGATTTTTAAAGTTTGATTAGTACCTCCCCTTGTTTATATTTGTGTATTTCCAATCTACCTTTTTATTTTATGTTTTTGTCTTAAAGGTTTCTTTCCCCAATTTGTTTTAAATGATATAATTGTGTTACCACTTACGTCTGTAAGCCTCATGTTATGCAATGAGGAGCATGAGGAGTTTTGCAAATAAATTTTAAAAAATCACACACAAACAAATTACAATCAAAAACATAAGTATTGCAGCCAAAATTAATTTAAATCTTCAAAACCTTAGCATTCAAAAATTAAAAAATATACATAAAACTGCTTTTTAAGAAGTTTTTAAATCACTCAAAATTGTCAAAAATGAAAAAAAGAATCTGTTTATTAACTTTACTCAGCTCTAAAGTCAAGCAATTAAAACAACACATGCTCCATACACAATTTTGAGCATTTATAAATGTAAGAAAAATATTTAATAAAAAAATACTGAAAGTTAAAAAATTTGAAAGAAGTAATGTACAGCAGTGGTCTTCAAACTGTGTTCCATGGAAACCTGGAGTTCCATGAGGCATACCCAGGGGTGCCATGAGTCACAATAAAAATTCAAAAAGAAAATTATAAATATATGTGCAAAATGGACTCACATGTTCTCTATGAAGTTTTTATATCCAAAAGAATCTAAAACTCAGCTCAGTCATTAAAACTGAAAATTTTATTTATTCATAATACATCTTTATTTTGAAATACTTTAAAAACTTCTATTATTTATTATAATAAAAGAATATTAAAATATTATATATGTACTACCTATTAGATTGTGATTATTCTATTATTTACAATATCAGGTTCCACAAAATAATTTCACTCACTAGTACAATGTTTTGCAAAACTTAATAGTTTTCTTATGGAAAATGTAAATAGTTTTCTTATGGAAAATGTATCTTTTTTTCATTTGTGTGTGGGGGGGGACACTTATTATGAAAGAGCAACTTATTGACATATTAACAGATCCGACGTTAAAATCTAGATTTCAGCTCCTAAATTTTAGGATGCAAATTCATATAAAATATATAAGATTTCTCATGCATAAACATTTTAATGCCATTCAAACCAAAGTATTTAAGTGAGAAATATTTCTCAATACGAGTGACTAAAAAATAAAATATTGCATAAAAACAAATTAAACACTGAATATGAAGTGCAACTACAGATAATTTCAATAGACCTGGGCTTTAGCAGTTTGGATAAAAAAATGCAAGCATACATCCCAGTTACTAAATATGGGTTTGTGACAATTGTGTGGATCCCATGAATTAATACTATTTTAAGGAGTAAATTATATTAAAACTAAATTTCTTTAATATAAAATGCAAAAAATTTTTTTAATTACCTTTACGCAAAGTACTTATATCATGGTTATTTGAAGATGTATTCTTCTAAATGCGAGTGTGGGGGGATGGGGTTCCCCGAAAAACACCTTATAGGTCTAGGGGGTTCCGTGAGTCAAAAAAGTTTGAAGACTACTGATGTACAGCAATACATTTTTTAATAAGTAACACTTACTTCAGTGATAATATCATTCAATCTTCTTTTCCTAAACAGTAATCGAAGCAACCATTCCATATATGACCACTTCCAGTCTTTTTCATTATCACATTTATCGGTACTATTTACAGAAAAGGCTGAAACACTTTGTAAGCTGCAACGTAAAAGTCGTATAGCTGCCTCTTCAAAGTGAGCATTGACTAGACATTCTATTCTTATCAATAACAGTTCACGAGGCTCTGATGAAATAAATTCTTCCACTGAAATAAAAAATATTATTTAAAAACAGGAAATGAGAAAAAAATTAAAATCTAAGTTGAATTCAGTGTGAACAGAACAATAATATAGGTTTAAAAAGGAAATAGATTGATTTTTAGCAAAAACTCTATAAGGCTTTGATGCATACAAACAAAGTCCCCCTCAACGAGATTTTTTCAAAACTTTTCTAGATCTTATTATTTTCATTCAATCCAAATTTTTAAAGTATTTTTCAAGAGTTTTGATTTTTCATCTCTCACAATGCAGATATAATAAATTCATTCTGAGAGTAAACTTGCTCTTATTAATACTTTATTCGATCATTCACAACATTAAATAAATGTTAGCTTCATAACTATCATGCAAAAAGTAAATTTATAAAGAAATGGATTCAAAATGTAAATAATGTTTTATATATACCTCACACTCATTTGTCAAATAATTAGAAAAATTTGAAATTCTTAAATTTCTAAATAAGTTAATATAAACAACAACAAAAAATTAAAAGAAATGTAACAATCCACAAATTTTTTTAAAAAAACTTTCTAACTTTACATAACAGATTTAAATGTTTATATCATTATATATGCCCCCCCCCATATTCTTTTTAAAAATATTTTACTATCTATTAATAATAATTTTGTGGATTAATAGGGATAAAATATTTTACACACAGTTATGCACAAAGTATTTGAAATATGTTTTTGAAAATAAATATAAATTATTTCACTTATATATATATATATATATATATATATATATATATATATATATATATATATATATTAATAACATTATTCCCCACTGAAAGAGATATCACAAAGAATATTTAATTAACAGCTCATCACATTACAATAACCATTTTAAAAAATATTTGTGAATTCAATCAATTTTTATTTCACCAAGCATTATAAAACTCAAAGAAATTTAACTAACAAAAATTTATTCAGAATATAATGAAGCTTTTAACTTACCCAAATTTGGTTCAACATCTTCTTGATTAAGTAGCCTTCGTATAATTGGATCTCCCCAAGGGTCATAGACTGCCATTACTAAAGCAGAACAAAGGCCTTCTGATCCTTTCACATATTTGCCCATTGTATGTGAATACTGGATCAGTGCTCGAGCCAAACCTCTTTTGTAAATGATATTCATAGATGTCCAATGGCCACCGAATATCATCATGGCGCTTTCTCTGTTCAAAATGAAATAATGCAATTATTTAAATAGACTTTACAAAAACACAAAAAAAAAAAAAACTCTTCAAAGAATTAATTATTGAAAATCGTACCTGTACAACATATGGAAAACTTTTTCTATGTTGCGGAAGTAACCAATTTTTCCTCCAAGACATGACCAGACTGAAATTAATAAAGATGCACGATGTTCTGCACTTTTGTACAAGTGATTTTCAATCTGTATTAAAAGCTAAAATGAAACAGGAAAACAAATCCGAACATTACACAAAAATAATCTTGAAAGAAATAACTTTTCAAATGAGTAAATTAACTACCAAAATATTTAAAAAACTAAAATAATTACTCTAATAAATGAGAGCATCAAATGTACTTACACTTCAAAAACTAATAGTAAAAGTTATCCAGCCTTTGATGTTAAGAACTTAAATTACTTGGAAACAAAAATGCAGAAGTTTTTTTCATACTTTACAAGAATTCTTCAAAGAAAAAATTCATTTTTATTTTAAACAAAAATTTAAGGAATATATTTTTTGATGTTTTCCTGATCAAATACTTAAAACTATGTACTTAATTTTTATCAAGTTTTAAATTACTACCACAAAAATTATTATACTTTTTGAACCAACAAATACTTTTAAAAAAATTTACTGATAGTGGTTTAATTGGATTTTATCAAATAACTTTAGAATATACACTAGGAAAATACAGGAGAAGTGCTGGAGAACATCAATAGAAGAGAGAGTAGCCAGTTTTTTTTATATTTACTACATTGATAAATAAAATTTTTGAGATGTAACATGTACCCCAGTAGACTTTATAAATATGTAATATGCCATAGTATATATTATTCCTTTTAGCTACTATGATAAACAGCACTTTTTTTTACAGAGTCCAGTAACACTTGAAAACTTTATCTGAAAACTGATAATTCCACATAGTTTGATTTTTCTATCTTTTTCTTCGTTCGGCTAAGTTTTAGCTCAAACTTTTTTTCCCCAAGAAACCTTTTATTTCTATGTGAATAAAATCTCACAATTTTTGACAAATTTATTCAACACACATTGCTCAGATTAATAAATTATCTATACTCGATAACATACTCATAACATCAGTTGACTACACACACACACACATTCAAATACAAATATCAAAAAGGTTCAAGCAAATTTGGTAGAGAAGGATTATGCATAGCTGCAACGATAATAAAAATATAAATGATTAAAATAAATCTTTAAGAAAAAAAAGATAATTAGAAAAAGAAAATGATTTCAGAAATAAAATGGGTTTAAAAAAAGTAGAGTACTCAGGTTAATTATTTTTAACAGCACTATGTAAACACTAACAGATATTTATTTCAAATATTAACAGATTTAACAAAGCTTACTTTCCACTGAGGGCTTAAATCATAAGGTTCCCAGTAAACAAACGATTTAACCCTTTCATTAAAATTTAAGAGATAAATAAGTATAATTTATTTTATTTGCTTCTAAGTATGGATATGGACTTTGAAGAACATAAGTACAATACTTCCAAGAATAATATAATATTAAGATGATATTAAATTAATTATAACTAGCTGCATGGACCGGTGTTGCACGGGGTTTTTCTACTTTTATAAATTTTTTCTTTCTTTCACAAAAAAAATCAGCATTTCTAATACTCTTTTTCATAATGACTTCCGCCCCCAAGCTCCTCCGCTTAGCCCGGCGTTGCTCGGGAAACAAAAAACTTTAAAAAAATAATGCTTAGATATTTCTTGCAAAAAGGGGGAAAAACGAAAAACAACTTTTTTTTAAGAAACCATAATTTTTAAGATATTTCATCACTCTGTACAGATTACGTATAATAATGTTCTACACACGTAAAAAAAGTTTCGCGTGAGATTATTTTTATTAATAAAGAAGTTATTAAATAATTAAATAAGAAATTCAGTATTTTTTGAAAAATCGTTAAAAAAAAACAGTTTTTGACACTAAATTTTTTTTAATTGGCTGATTCTAAAAGTTAAGCATGAACTTTTTTAGTGTAAAATATTTTTTCGTTAGCGCGAAAGAAAATGCAAGGGGAACGAACGATTCAGAAATCATTTTAATAAAAACGTATCGCGATTTTGACTCATTTTTAAAAAATCGCAAAAAATAGAAAATATAATTATTTTGTAAAATAAATTATACCCTATCTTTCCAATACTGTAATTATTTTTTGTCTGAGTCTCATGAAAAAAATTAGACCGTGTTTTAAAAACGTCTGAAAAAAAAAGTTCCGAGATTTTGAACTTGGCCCCTGGCGGTGAAAAATGGCACTAATTATGCTCTTTAAGGTTTTTAATTAATACCTTTTTAACTAATTGGAATACCGGAATATAAATGGTAAAAATGGATTCCTCGGATCATTCCCGAGCTTTTGGTACTTTTACCGAGTTTCTGCGTCGTGCGGTTCGTGAGAAGACAGAATTACATACGTTTGTTTACCTACGAATTTTAATAGTGCAGACTAGCTGCATGGCCCGGCGTTGCATGGGCTACCTCTACTTATATATATATAAACTTTCCCTTTCCTTCACAAAACCAGCACCTCTAATACTCATTTTCAAAATGACTCCCACCCCCTCCACCGCTTAGCCCGGCGTTGCTCGGGCTTTCTCTTTTCCTCATGACACCAGCATTTCTGTGTGTGTGTGTGTTTTTGCGCACAATGTGATTTCTAAAATTATGTCAAAAAATTTCCCTTTTTCGAAATTTGTTCCATTCCACCTATTTTTGATTTAAGACAAGTTTCTTCCCCCTCTCTATAGCCCGAACACGGTTTTTCTTTAGTGTAAAATTATTGTTCTATCTTCCCCTCCTTCTCACAAATAAGATATAACTTCAAATTTCGATATATGACTTATAAAAAATATATTGCGTTAGAATTAAAAAATTATTAATGTGAAGCAATAAATAGAAAACGATTCTGATGCTAAGAGTAAAACAAAAAACGTTCATCATTTTTTAATAACAGTTTCTAAGAATCTAAAATAATAAAATAGATTTCAGATTTTCATGAATCAATCAATCGTTACAAATAGTTAGCTTTAAAATGTCTCTAAATGTCTATTTTGATCCAAAATAATAAACGATGCTCTTTTTAATTAACAAAGAATTCATTTAGTAATGAAATAGAAATAATCCTTTTAAAAAAACATATATATAATTATTAAAATTAAATTTCTATAAGTAATAAATAAAAGAAAAATTTACAGATAGCTATTGAAACGATTGCTTTTTTCTGAATGTTTAATTAAACATATAAATATATATAAGTTAGAAAAAAAAAACAGTATAGGGGGAAAACCTATATATATATATACATGTACTGAAAAAAACATTAAAAAAACCGATCTGATAAAAACATTTAGATATTTTATTTCAATTTTAACCTTTTTCATTCCAATAAAAAAAAATTTAACTTTTAAGTAGCGTAATGCGAAATTAAATGTCTCTTCCTCTTCAGTTTCGAACCTGAGAACTACCGTTTTATAAAGCAGCGGGTTTAACAACGTCGCCTACTCACATTACTTTTCATCCTACTCACATATAAACTCAGTTAAAAATAACAATTACAAACTTGCAACACAATACCTCGATAAAACTTCTATTATGGAAAATAAATCAAATAGCCATATTTTTTATAAAAGGGATACTTTTAACATCATTAAAGTTTTTTATTCTGGTACGGGGTAAGCTGAGATATATGTTAATTTATAGGAAATTTAGCTTTTTGCGGCAAAATTATTTAAAAAAGAAAGCAATAGAATTAATATTAAAAAATTTAGAACTATTTAGAACATAATTAAACTACTAAATTTCTTAAATCCGTACCGTAAACTGCATCCTATATAATATTTATGGAACTTACCGTATTATCGCAACCTATAGGCGACATTATATGAAACGAAGCACCTGGTTGCCCATTCAGCGCGTACGCCACATAGGAAATCGTAGAAGCCAACTTGGCGACTTATTGAAAGAGTTGGCAATTGTTGCGATAATAGGTATAAGTACCATATTTATTTTTAAATTTACTTATCATAGATGACACTACTTGTTGACTTGTATGAATATTATTTTGTTACAGTTTAAACTTAACTTTTTAAATGCTCTTCTTTTTTTGGAAAAAAGAAGTTAATTTAAATTTAAGATGCATATACACAAGCAATTATTTCCGGAAATACAATTTTACGATTTTCTTTGTTTTTGTTCACTGTAGCGAATTTATTGTTTATGTACAGGATATGAAACGGCAAAGGTTATTATTCCATTATTGTAAAACTATGTAAAATAAACATTACTTTTTGTGATATGCATTTCTTTTTTTTAATTCACTTCCTTTTCAATTTATACGATCAACTAAAATAATAACGGATGGTTTCTCTTAAAATTTCTCTGTTCTTTGATTTAATAAAATATGAATAAATCCACTTCTTAATTATATACAGTCGGACTTTAATTAATCAAGTTGCTAAATCCCGAAAAAATAACTCGTTATGTGGAAAATTCGTTAAATAGAGATTCATCTTTCACTATTATTTTGTTCAACCCCGGTATGGAAGATTTAGCTAAATATAGGCAAAATATTACGATCGTAGAGGCATTTTTCATCAAAGGAGAATACTTTAAAATACATGTATGTCATTTCCCCCCAAATTACATTTAAATAATTTTTTCTTGTAATAATATTCTTAAAACAGTTTTATAGATACATTCTAATTCAACAGAATATGAAAAAAAAATGAAATATAAACAAAAAATTATTCATGTGTATCATTTGTTTAAAATCAAGGTTATGAACGTAGTTACAAACACACACAATCACCTAATTTCTTAAGATGTGTGCAGTTCCGTGTCAATGAGAAAATCGGGCATGTTTCAAAAATCTTCAAGTTGGTTGTTACTACTTTAAAAAATTGAAAGACGGTAACTTGGAAAAGTTACTGCATTGTTCTGAAGGGATAAATTTAGCTGGTTTACTTTCGAAAAATTATCAAGACATTAGTACAAAGTTTGAAGCATTTATGATTATCAAACAAAAAAAAATGTCGAAAAGGGTGGTTAAAAAAGAACACTCAATGCATTTTGAATAGAGGCGTATAAAAACTATACTCCGAGAAGTGTCATGGAACTTCAGCATGAAGGAGTAGGGTTTTGTGAATACACCCAACTCTCTTCTGCACGAATTTGAAATAACACGGTTCACCAATATACTCTTTTACACGAATTTTTTGTTCTAGCACGAATCTGCCAAAAGATTTTTTTTTCCTTAAGTTATTGGGAATACCCTAATTTTATGATTAATTTTTTCTTTATTTTTTTTGCTTCAACTTGAGCACAGCATTTCGTTCTTCAGTATACCTAATTGCATTTTGCGTTAAGTGTAGAATTCGTACAGGATCCAATAAATAATTTCAATAAAGTTCTAAAAGTTGATGTTTATAAGTTAATTTCCATTTGATAGTGAAATTACCAATATAATTTGTGTTCATAATAATTCTTCCTATTTAAGGCCGTTAATAGCGAACGAAAATTATTCATTTGAATCAAAGCCGACAGTTGTAAACATATATGACACATCTACTGATGATGACATTTTTGATCCCAGTTCATAATAAGCGTGCACGCTTGTTTATCAAGTAGCTATGAATAGTTGTCAATAGTTTTATTCCTAATTTCAATTTGAATTTTTATATGTTGTATTTATTCATAGACTAAATTTTCACTGGTCACTATTTTTTTTTTTGTATTTTTTAATAAAAATGAATTGCTTTTTGTTTTATATATATGAAACACGAATTTCATCATTACTTTTTTTTGCACGGTTTTTTGGGAAAATATTTAAATTTTTTTCATCTTGCACGATTTTTTTTAAGTTGAGGAACCCAATGTAGCACAAATTTTTTTTTACACGGTTTTTTTTCCATGGTTTTCTAAGGAACATATTTACCATGAAAAAAAAAAGAGTTGGGTGTACTGTATTTGCTGCAACAATGATGAGAATAGCTATGAATTCGGTGGGATTAAATAAAATTGGCTACTTTCTTAGAATCATCCAAAATGTATTTAATGTCGGCGTTGATGCTAGAGTTAATCCACTTTACCAGTTGCTTTAACACATGCGATGAGCCCAGAGTAACAACCAAATATAAACTTTGTGACGGGCTCACGCGTTTTTTCATTAACATGTCCTTTTGGGTCCTTTGGGGCCAGAATAAATGGCAATTCTTTTCGAACCAACCCGAGAAGTAAAACGTGAAGGAAAGATGCAAATTAGGAAGCTTTTAAATAACAGAAGTTTAGAGTAAGCGGGGTGGTATTTGGGGAATGTTATGATAGTCCGTGTTTCAAGTGTGAAGAGTATTTCGAGAAGTTAAGTGACAGCCAAGAGAAGTTACACGTGAGAGAGCCTTTAGTCAAGGTGCATATCATTGCACCCCAGTGAACCGCAACTTCAACTAAGATCAGATTGATCGCTACTTCATTCGACATTAAAGTAGGAGTTACCATTTAAATATTCGGATCCAAGTTTACATTGAAATTGAGCTTAGGCGAGTTAGTTATTGATAGTGGTACGGGTTACATTATTTCGAATTATATAGTGTGTTTAGCCACCGTATAAATTCTCTCACACATCATATTATTGTCTAATATGTTATTGGTGTAAGTTAAGATCTTAATAAAGTAATATTAAGATTATGGCAGCTTCTAGTTCTTCATTTATTCCTACACCTCTAGCTCACGCTGATAATCTAGGAGAAGGGCACCTGAGAGGGGCATCCTTACAACTTGTGACCGTCAGAACTTAAACCGCAGCACTTGATTACTTTACTCCAGTTATTAATTAAGTAAGAATAAATGGCATGAAAAAAATATTTACGCCAGTCGTACGCTCAGAAAGACAATGACAAAGCAAAAGTCATCTGACAAATTCTCGTCTCCTTAGAAGTACCTTACAAGAACTAACAAACAGCAAATTGTGCTACATCAGTATTCTGATGAATTTGAATAGAAAATATTTACTATTATTAATTTCTTTTATCATAGTTTCTATATTATAAGAAATTTCTTTGATTCTACGATAGACTGTGTCATTGGAGAGAGGGATAACATTAATTTTGTGAAGATACGTATTTGCGCTTATTTGAGGCTAAGCAAAATGAAATTTTCAACAATTGTGTGGCTTCCACCACTTTAGGAGTGAGTGAATGAACATTAACGTCGCAACTATTCAGCTACTCGAGGGCTTTTGGCGACGAACCTCGTAATTTCTACCATTTCTGGAAATATGGTAACTAATGCGATAGGACACTTAAACAGCGTCTTCATTAGTACAACTAGAAGGTAAGATCTTTTTGTCTTGTTTGCAAATGACGAGTATATGGTGGAGGTTTTATAATGCCGTTAAACTACTTTTCCACAAACAACACATTCAGTCTTGGGACTGTCTTAATACTTATGAATGGAAATCCATATGACAAATATTTTCAAAATATTTTATCACTTCACCCAGTTGCGAAACTAGAACTGGAGGATTCATTTCATTAACATGTGGTAACTTTCCCTAAGTTGCTCTACGCAAGAACTAGGACTCATAATGATAGAATGGAATCATTAATAAATTCAGGTAAGGTTTCCTTTTTTTTTTATGGTACCCAATTTTAACCATTGATTCATGCTCAAAAATACAAATCACAATAATAATAAAAATATGGTTCTATTCATATTGAGAGTAAGCTAGGAACTGATTAGAAATAATAATACTACAATGTAAAAACAGATATTTTCTGTGTGTGTGTGTGTGTGTGTGCGCGCGCGCGTTATAGTATGTCCTCTAAATTAATTGTAGTAAGTTCTATTTTACAAAAATATAAAAAAAAATCGATATTCTGTAATACAATAGTTGAAAAACAAATGTATACAGTTGCAAAGCTTAAAGATTTCACTCTAATTATATATTCAGGGTGCGCTTATTCACAAACATTAGTACTTTCACTGCTTATAACAGGAAATCATGACGTCATTCAAACCAAAGAATATAATCCGAATTAAATATGAGGGGGAAAAAATTATGATGTTACAACTCCTTGTTTAAATATGCTAAGAGTCTTAGGGGTATCGAAAAGAGAAGGATTCTGTTTGTCCTAAGATTCGTTTGTGCGTTTAAAGTATTGTCATTTTACTGTTTTAAATGAATTTATTACTCTTGTAGATTATGTGTCATTCTTCCAAATTTTGTGTCAAAAGAATGTGTCATCATGTCTTCCTGAATCCTTTTAGACACGATTACATTAAAAAATTTTTAAAAAAACATCCCTTTCAATATATAGGGCGATACATAAAGTATAAACATTTCAGATACTGTAAAACAGTACAAATCAAAAGACAAGCATCACCTCAGCAAACAGTAAGGTAAGATGTACTCCTAAAAGTTTGTGTCTCGCCCCTGATGGAAGTGACGCAAATAGCATGGGTGTCATGTGACTAAACATGTAAAATGGCGACGTTTGCAGCGAAAAATGCTTTTTGCGTTCTTGACTTTATAAAAATGCCACGGAAGCCACTTTTTGGATATGTTAACTCTTCAGTTGATACCACAGACGCAGAACAACATTAACAACTTCATTTTCCAATTGTATGGTGCACCAACACACTGGTCCACCAATGTGCTCGATTACCTCGATGAACATCTTCCTCACCGATGAATTGGACGAGTCATGCCACTTACCTAATGGTCATACAGAAGTCCTGACTTAACATTTGTGATTTCTTCCAGTGGGGGTACGTAAAGGTTAAAGTATTCGTCCCTCTCTTCCTGTTGTTCTAGCGGAGCTGAGAGAGGAGAGAGAAGCAGCTATCACAATCGCTATGAATGGAATTGATTCAGATAGGTTAACAGGTGTTTGGGTGAAAAGGAATTACCGGATGAATGTGCATCGTGTGACTAAGGGTTCACACATAGAACAACATCTGTGACTGTCTCTAACAAAACTTCTAATTCCATACAATTCTGCAACAGGTGACATTAATTTTATTTATTTACAATATCGAGTTCATAAATCTGAATACCCTATTTCGAAAAGCATCTCATTTCATCTGGCACTAAAGGATTAAAACCTGTATTTCAAAAGATTTATCAAGGGATTTCTCGTTAAAAAGATTAGACCTTGAATTTTTGTTAGATATATAGGCGATTGATTTCAAATTATAGAATACCAAAGTTGCTTACAAGAAAGCGCCTTACTAATCGGTGGAAAATATTCCCTAAAACAATGATGTAATTTCTATAAATAATTTATTTCTCTTCGCATGAACACGTGGCTATGTATTTTATTTACGTTTTCCACTGTTTTTTCTTGCATATAAAAAATGCGGAAGTTGAATAATTCCTTCTCTTGTATTCTTGAACTCCGCGAAGCGCAAGCTCAAAATAACTTTCCTGATTCTAAAATGAAATAAACAATGATGTAATCAAAATTAAGAAATTTTGTTTTAGTGCCACACGACTGCAATACGAAAAATGAATCTCATCTTCACATACATACATTATAAATATATTAAAAAACAATTTGTTTTAATTAATTTTTGTTTATTTGTGAGGGAGTTCTTTAATTTTTTAGATTCAAAATCACTCGCATCCCCGTCATTTAAAACCAATGCGTATTTTTCTTCCTGACATTTCACAAACCTTTCTAAACATGTAAGCCCGACTTAGCCAACGTACATCATGCATTTTTTTCGCTTACGGAAAATGTGCAATCATTGTCAATCTGGCAAGACTTTATATCAGAGAACAATTGAAATGGAGCCACATTTGAAAAGATGACAGTATAGACTTCATAAATTTTATTTAACTTTAGACACTAGCATAACGAAAAGTTAACGGAAACATACATCGTTTGAAAACTCAAAAATCATCATTGAAAAAGGGATAAATTTTAAACAACTTCATTAATTCTTTCTTAAATTTCTCAACTTTCTGATGTTAGTACGAATAAAATACTTCTTCCGGGTTGCGAATACTTAATAATCAATTAGAATGTACTTTTTGCATATTAATAGTGCTAAATATTAAAATATATTTCATGTTTATCTTCATTGCAGAAATGTCATTTACCATAAGAAAATAAAAAAATTACTTATTTTTTTCGTCAACAAGATTGAAATTATTGAACATCATAGGGGAAAAATCAATCAACATAAAAGAAAAAAAAAACGAAAATGGTATTTTAAAAACAAAGTTAATTCATACACTCTTATACCTCTTTGTATTTATAAATTCCTCATTTTGAAAACGTTCCAACTAACAATCTTATAACACCAACTAATAACGATCGGATAGGACAGACAAATTGGCGTGTTAACCCTTTAGCGGGCAGTGGCTAATACGTTTAGTCACATATTAAAAAAAAATTCTCCAAGCGGGTGATGGATATTTAGTCCATCCACATGAGTTAATTGAGGCTAAAACACATAAAATTCAATACAGATGGCAGAATATCTTTTTTAGCATTTCATCTTCCCTGATGGGTAGTTAAAAACAGTGTTTCTCGGTGTAAATCTACAAATTGCATTTTGATTACTATAAATAAAATTTCTGATATTGGAAAAAAAATTCCGACTTGTCTTAAGTATACTTTTCTCTCATCTGAATGAATTAAGCAAATTTGTAATTGGAAAAAAAAAGGTATTTAGATTTTTGGAAACCTTAAATATGTGGATAGAGGCTCTATCCACTGCCCATCTAGAACAGAAAAATGACCTAGAAATTTTCACTTTTCCTGTACTCGAGAGAGAGCATTTAGAATCACGTGGGAATGTTGGGGGTGAGAAATATAAACAAAATTAGTTTACAATATATGGTACAAGATTCTCGGGTTCGAAAATCTTTCATTACAGCTTTCCTGTTCGGAGAAAACGTTTGCAGTGGAGCACACAAGGGGGAGGAGGGGGTCGGACCCCCCAAGTCCTTGATTTTTTTTTTCCTATTGATTATACTTCTAAGTATATAGTACGTAAAATTTAATTAATTACTTGTTATTAATGATTAATTTTATTAATTAATGCTAATTATTTATTCAAAAATTACTTTTTTTACTGTGTTTTGTTCCCGAAAATCGACAAAATCAAAAGGAGCATGATACACAAGAATGGTAAACTTTCAACCCCGGACCCCCTTGAAAAATTTCTGTGTGCGCTACTTAACGTTTACATATTATTAAGTTCCACAGTAAATAGTTCATCAAATTTGTGAAATAATTAATTTAAATTCTCAAAAATATTACTTTTCTAGCTGCATGGCCCGGCTTTGCACGGGCTTTCTCTTTCCCTCATGACGCCAGCAATTATGTGTGTGTTTGTACGCGCGCAATGTGAGTGATTTCTAAAATTATTTCATTAAATTTCCCTTTTTTCGAAATTTGTTCCACATATTTTCGATTTAAGACAGGTTTTTTCCCCCTCCCTCTAGCCCGGCATTACACGGTTTTTTTTAGTGTAAAATTACAGTTTCCTCTTCCCCTCCCCCTCACAGATAAAATATAGCTTCAAATTTCGATCTAGGACTTTTTAAAAACAATATTGCATTAGTTAAAAAATTATTAATGTGAAGCAATAAAAAGAAAACGATTCTTTAGTTAGCTTAAAAATGTCTCTGAAATGTATTTTTATCCAAAATAATAGACAATGTACTTTTTTAATTAACAAATAATTAATTTAGTAATGAATTAATAGAAATACTTTAATATATATATATATATATATATATATATATATATATATATATATATATATATATATTTCTCCAATAACAACTTTGGAAAGGATCTGAGTTCTGTTAAAGAATTAAATATTTGTAATAGTAATTCTAATATTAAACTATTCAAGACTAGAATTTTTTGGAACAAAAAATTCATTAATGGCCATCATAATCATTATAAACAAAACTTGTTAGATTCTAGTAATCACATTTCTCAAAATATTAATAAATGTTACATTAAGAGTCCTGCTATACATGGAATTATTGATAATTTATCTTCTTATAATTTTGATAACACTCAATCTTATAATAGTCTTAAGATAAAATTCAATAAATGTGGAGATAGTAGATGTAAGACATGTACTATGTTAAATATGGATCAATATGATTGTGATTCTAAATTTAACCTTTGTAAAACCTTTAATTGTATTTATCTTTTAAATTGTAAAGTATGTCAATATAAATATATTGGACAGACCTCCAATACTATTAACTTAAGGATTAATCAGCATAGACATGATGTTAAATTCTTTAATAATTCCAATAATTCTAATAAAATTGAACTTAGACACTTTCATATGCATGATTTCAAAAATGTTGAACTGTCTATCATTAAAATTACTCCAATTACTAAGCACAGATTATGGTGGGAAAATCACTTTATTAAGAGTTTTAATACAATCTATCCATATGGCCTTAATGTTTTGTATTTTGCTAAAAATACTTTGCAAATGATGTTACAGAATAATAATAAAGATTTTTTTTTTATAATGCCAATAAATTAAACAATAATTCTAAAAGAAAATCTAGAAGTAATAGAACTAAAAGGAAATATAGAGATAAAAATTCATTAAATGACAATATTAGAGTTCTTATTGATGATTTTGAAAAAAACTTGAATATCAAGAAGATCAAATACTTCATGTTTGGTCTTAATAAACATGAAATTGCATTGTTATATGAAACCTTAAATAATGATTCCTTAAAGGTTTGTCATGCAGTACACATTATTAAAGACATTCTTAACTATCTAGTTAATAAATTCAATATTAATGTTGAGAAAATTAATGATCCTATTACACAGAGTACTGCACTTTATTATTCATGAATAAAACTTTTGACAAAATTAACTTTTCTAATGTATTTAATAGACATTTGTCACTTTTTCCGGTTAGAAAGATGGTTGTAAAGAAAGCTTTTAAATATAACAAAACGATGGGCAGATTTATCTTTAATTACAACAATAGTTCGCCCTCTATTAATATAGAAGATTGTATATGTAAAAACTATAATGATTTTATTGATGGTCATCATAAACATGTAGTTACTGGCAACTTAGACATAATCAATGATAATATTTTAAAAGATATAATGAGTAAAGGCACTAGTTTTAGATTAAATGTTTCTAATAACAACAATACTGTTAAAAAACAAATTATTAAAGATATAGATAATTTTATTACAAAATCTGCAATTAAATTTGGACTACCTATTGAGGCATTTGATGAGTATAAGTACAATATTTTAAAAGACCTTATGAATTTTAGTTACCATTCTCAATATGAAACTACTTTTAAAGATATAAAACAGAAAATTTATGAATTACAAAAGAATTTTATCATAGTTTACATTGATTAAGTACCTGGTAACTATGCTGTGATTTGTAAGTATTTATATTATAATATTCTTTATATGATCACTTTCTTAATAATGGTTCTATTAAAAAATTAGATTTGTCACATAATGAAATTAGTAATGGTATTATTGTTATTTATAAAAAATTAGGTTATTGTATTCCTAAAATTAAAAGTATCCATATATATTTTTAACTCCAAAATTCCATAAAAGTCCGGTTAAATTTAGAACTGTGACAAATGGTTTTAGAACATATTACTACTGCAGGCAAATTACTTCATAATATTATACAAAACTTTATTAATCAGCAATGTAATAAAGCTATAATTAAAAATAGTAAAGTGATTATAGATTTTTTTAATAATAGAAATATTTATTCAGTTCATAGTTATGACTTTGAAGATCTTTTCAATTCCATTGATTTATATGATATTATTAAAGTAATTTTAGAAAACCACAGTATGTATAACCTTAATATTAATTTTAACAAACTTAAAAGTCTCATAGATTTTGTCTTAAAAGAAAATTATATCAGTTTTAATGGTTCTTTATATAAACAAGAGAAAGGACTCCCACAAGGGGGCCCAGCTAGTAATAGTTTGGCTAATCTTTATTTACATTCTTATGAATATAATTATGTTATTAATAATGACTACTACATTTTTAGATACATTGATGATTTAATTATTTTAGGTAAAAATGATAATTTAAATCCCATTATTAATTTTTATCCGTCTTACTTAAACTTAGTTAAAATTAATAATAATCCAATCAAAACAAATTACATAGATGTGTATCACTGTATATTAAGGATTTGAAACTACATAGTAATATTTATGATAAAAGAGATGCCTTTAATTTTAATATCATCAAAATGCCTTACTGGAATTCTAATTTATCAATATCTATATATAGAAATATTATTTTTAACTATATTTATCGCAATAATGTATTAGTTAGCGATAAAGCTAATATTTTTTTAAATCTTAAAAAAAATTTTAATCACTGTATTGAACATGGATATCCTGCTAACTTTCGTTGTAATTATATTTATAATGGTTTTTTATGATACAATTTGTATTACTGTAATTATTTACTGTTATGTTTTGTAATGATTTTTTAAATTTAGACAATATCTAATTTATTCTACAATTATTAAATAGATGGCGCCACATGTTTATTAAAAAACTTTTTAATGTATATTTTTTTTAGTTTCTTTAATATTTTACACTAATTTTTACATGATTATTATTTTTATGATTTTTTAAAAGTATATATATATTTTTTATTATCGTATCGCAATTAATTTTATGCGGTTCTGCTCTCACCCCTCGTATTTGGCGGGAACACGTTACTGCACTCTTGGCCATCGTTTACACTCCGAATTAGTAGGTTATGTTTTTGCTCCTATGTTATTTAGTTTAATGATTTTTTAATATTTAAATTCTACATATATAATTCTTTCCTTTCCTCTTGGTACATAGTATGACAAATTACAGGTGAAGGTTGGCTGGCTGCAAAACTTGTTTAAACCTGCAATCCTGGTTCCTAAGGCCAGGAGTTTGTCATCAACTATGTGCCTTCTTCCTAATTTTAGTTATCTTAGGTATATAACTATATGTTTATTTTTATATTTTTGTTTATATATTTGTGTATATGTATGTACACTGCTGGACAATTGCTAAGGACGGATAACACTATCATCCATAGCAACCACAAAATGAAAGGAAGCAAAATGTGGAAAATTAGAATAAGTGCGGGATATTAGTAAGAAGAAGTATGAGTATGCAAATTTTTTCCACGTCTGTTCAACACGTGATAGCATTCATAAGAGCTTTAAGGGTTTTGACGCGTGTGGACATTTGTTGTTTCAAGTCAAAATTTTACAGGAAAGATTTAATAGACGAACTTAAAATTTTTGGCATGTCTTCCCGACATCACATAGATGATTTTATGCGTGGCCGAATTATTGGAAAGATCGAAGGGCGAAAAATAACAGATGTTGCCAGAGAGTTCGACATCGCTCACAGCGTTGTTTCACGGCTGTGGAAGTCATCTAAAACTACTGGAATGTGTAGTAGACGGCACGGGGGAGGTCATGTTAGAAGTACGACGCCTGCAGAAGACAGATATATCGTCCTATCAGCAAAAAGGAACAGGCGCACCACAGATCAGCAGGTGGAAAATCAGTTTCTTGCTGCCTCAGGAAAGCAGATCTCCCGAAAAACTGTTGCCAGACGTTTGAGGGGAGGAGGACTATACGCACGCAGACCTGTTGTGTGTGTCCCATTGACCAGACAGCACCGTACTGCCCGTTTGCAATGGTGTCGTGAGCATTACAATTGGACTGAACAGGACTGGGCATGCGTACTATTCACAGATGAGAGTAGGTTCAGTCCGTCATCGGATTGTAGACGCCAACTGATCTGGCGCGAGAGTGGTACTGCTTATCGTCCAGAAAATATCCAGGAAAAGAGCCGATATCCGACATGCAGTATCATGGTGTGGACCGGCATCATGATCAATGGCCGCACGCGCCTACATGTGGTTGCGAATGGGACTATGACGAGCCAACGATACATTGATGAAGTTCTACTTCCTCATGTTCATCTTTTCCGTGGTGCTGTCGGTGATAAATTTGTTTTTATGGACGACAACGCAACATGTCATCGAACACTCGCTGTTCAGGATTGTCTAGACAGCGAGGGTATTCAACGTCTCGTATGGCCAGCGCGTTCTCCAGATCTAAACCCCATTGAAAATGTGTGGGATGCTTTGGGGAGGCAAGTTGCTGGTCGAAACTATCCTCCGACAAACAAGAACACCCTCATCCGTGCACTCACAGAGGAATGGGATAAATTGCCTCAACAGCTGCTGGATAATGTTGTGCAAAGTATGGTACGACGTGTGGAATGTTGCATCACACTCCACGATGGACATATCCCGTACTGATACCTTTCTTTAAGGTGCCTGCTGACTTTTAGATGCATTGTTCCATTTCCCCGTACGCAGATCAAATGAACATTTTTTTTTCTTTCAGATGTTTCACAGCTTTTGTACTTTCCAGAACAATAAATATTCTTTATTTTAATGTCTGAACAGTGTGGCAATTATATTGTATCCTACTAGGCCTCATGTCTCGTTTAATGTTATGCTACATAGCAATTTGTGATCCGTCCTTAGCAAATGTCCAGCAGTGTATATGTATAAGTTTATATATATGTGTATGTATATGTATATAATTATATATTGAAATTTTTTTATTGGATTATTTATATATATATAAAAGTTATAAAAAAAACAGTATGGGGGAAGCGTAGATATATATTTACATGTACTGAAAAAAAAGCATTCAAAAAGAAAAAAAAAACTAAATGATAAAAACATTTTGATATTTTATTTTAATTTCATAGTTTTCCTTCCACTGTCGTAGTTAAAAATTTTGTGTAATGAACGCTTAAAATAGTGTAAATAATTTATATCAGGAAGTGTAATACATTAATATTACTTTTTGTTGTATTTATTTTATGTTAAAATCTTGCCACCCCCTCTCCCTTCGAGATCTATTATGAAATAAAAACAGTGATGACACTGATGAAGGGAATCAATGAAAAGAGAAAGCGCACTGAGGTACGGCGTAGACAAAACAGAAGGGAGAAAAAAGATAGATGAATGCTGTCACGGGCTTTTTTGCAAATGGCAGAATTTTCTCCTACTTTCTTGACAATTGTCGTTATATTTTGAAAAGTTCTCACAATATCTTTATAAATTTTAGCCTATGTGTTATTCTGATGTATAAGCTATATTACTGTAAAGTTTCATTAAAATACATTCAGTTGTTTTTGCGTGAAAGACCCACAAAGATACTCACAAACTTTCACATTTATAATATATATTAGATTTCTAACCTTTTATACTAAAATTAAATAAAATATAAAATGTGGATATATACCAATTTCAATGTATTTTCTAAGTATTCTATATATATTCTTAGTAAGTATTATTCTATGTTGTACAATTATTCTATAATTATTTAATTATTCTTATACTTTGTATTTAATTGTTATTGAAATAGTTATTACATAAATGTCAATTTTTCAGAAAAAATTTATTGTAATATGATTCATTATTTCTGTCCTGAAAAGTAAGATAAATGTTCTAAGTGTGCAGTGGCTATAACGTCTAGCCACCACCCAGAAAAAAAAAAAAACTCGATCAGATTTTTTTTTGTCACTAAATAATGTTTATAGGGGATGAAAACATTACATTTATCAAGTACTTTATCACAGAAAAGTGTATTTTAGTTTTGTGTCCGTTCAAGGGTTAAATCACAAAAGTAGAAATGGGAAGGTTGCAGCTGGTGAAAAATATTTTCAACCATGAATTAATAGGAAAAAAGAAAAAACAAAAGGGGAAATGAATGGCAAAATCCAGCTTTATGTTTTTCTTTCCTAGAAATATCAAGAGATCACTCACTGAATAACAACACAATGGCATTCACATGTACAAAGCCTATGGAGTAAATCTATTACCAGTTAATGAATTTCCTCATCAAGTTCAACGGTCGTTTTTTTAAAACAAAGCCACATTTCATAAAACACGCGTTATGATTTTCCATCTTTTATGAACATTCCTGAGACGTCTGGCGCCAAAATACATACCTTTACACACAACCCGGTTCATATTTGCATGGCAATAAAATCCTAAATGTCAGCTTCAAGGTCAATCCATGCTCCAGTACGTAAAAAATTGCCTTTTGTTCCCTTGGTTCTCGATCAATAAATTAAAAATAGATAAAGAGATATAAATTAAAGTGGAAATAAATTAAGTCGATTCGATTCGTTAAAATCTGATGATAAGGAAAAATTGAAAACCTTGAGACACTTTTCATTTATCGAATTCGTTTATCTCATTTCTTCCGAAATGATTTTGGAAGTTATTCAAACACACATTCATGCATCAAATATTTACACAGTATATTTTCTAAATGAACTGTGTCTCAAAAAATACGAATCAATAAGCTGTACTTGGCTTATCTATGATTGGAGTAGGTTAAAACATTTTAAACTATTTACGATTAACTTCGAAATTATGTTTGACAGTAAAAAAGATGTAAGAACTGATGCATCGCACAAATAATTCAAAGGAGCAGTAGTCTAACTACACAATAGCAATTATTCTATGTTAATTTAGTCTCGAACCCATACTTCTTCAGCTACGAATCTAGAGAAAAAATTCACCAATAAAATATATATAATCAACATAAAACATATTGAAATAACAATTTAGAGTACATTTCTGAAATGTTCTTATTGAAACTCGAATTTCAGAAATGTACTTTCGGGGAACAACTAGTTCACATCAAGCCAATGAATGCACTTAACATCAATATCCGTCATCCCCACCCCGTCGCTTTTTTTAATTTTTTTTACACAAAGAAGTGTTTGAAATAATGTATCTGTTTCATTTTTCCCCATAACAAAAGAAATTAAATTTCTATCCTGTTTTAATGCAACTATTATTTTTTTTAATGTATTGAAGGAATCAAAACACATAACTCAATTAAGGTAACATCAATCAAATAATTTTCTCAATATTAATTTCAGCAAGCGATTTCCGAGCCAAAATATAAAAATGTTCCAACAGAATTTTAAGTATTCAAACTGGGGCACTTATTTTATCCTATAATTCATTTGATGTAAAAAACAATTTCAGTATCAACACAAAAATAAAAGTGTGTGTGTGTGTGTTTCCACCTATCATTCACTGCAAAATTAAAAAACGAGGTACACTTACTGAAAAGTTCAAGAGGGTATTTCTCCCTACTTCTGAAACATGTTCATTTATATACAAATTTTTATCTCGCCGTAAATTATCATATCTAAAATCAAGTGTCAATGAACCGGGTATTTTCTTTTTCTATAAAAAATACATGTTTTTTTTAATAATTTGAATTGTTTGTTTATAAAACAGAAAAAATATGGATAAGACGCGTTACTTTCAAATTATTATTTTTGCTCATTTTTTTAAATTTTTTTCATTATTATTTTTTAAAAAAATGTCAAGAAAAGGCAGGAAGAAATTATTCAAACATTAAAATTATATTAATGAATTTTTAAGTTGTTTTTTTTTTCCGCGAGGGGGAGGGGGTTATTCTGAAAATTTCTTTTCAGGGATTGTCATTTATTTTCTTAATGCAACCTTTCATCAATCACACATGTGAAATAAAATAAATTATGAAACTATTAGGTACATATAAAAACTGATATAAAACTGACACAATAACATACTGAAAACATATATTCAACATATTTACCTGTACAAATAAACCTAATTAGTTCAACATACATTAATTTACTAATAGATTCCGCCGTATAACACTCGTTCGTGTTATACGGCCAGAATAATCACCTTTTCTTTATGAAGACACCTGATATGTACATGTGCAATGGTCTTATCTTTTTCAAGTCTAAATATGTTTTGAATGGATAATAAAAGCATGGAATGAAAATATAAACCTGAGAGAGAGAGTTAATTAAAAAAATCATTTTTTTTTTTAAATATAGTTCATCTAACCCTCTGTATGGAACGGAAGGTTCATGGATCCGAGTATCAGTGATGATGTAAAGAAGCAACAATATTCCATGATGTGCTTGAAGATATAACGGAAGATGAATTTGACGAACTTTTATGTTATCCAATAATAAAAGCTCATAATTTGAGTCATTTTCTTTATACCTAGAAATCTACTTTTTTTATAATTATCCTTTCTTTATTTGGGTATAACGTGCACCCGTAAATTTAAATCTTATTTTTTTGTGTTAAAAGTGTGCGTTACATGCCAGAATATACGGCATATATTAGAAATTTTGATGTAAACTTTTTGCCGTGTTATCCATTTGTTTTAAGTGAAAATACTTTGCTTTGATGACACAAAGAATTAATTAACAGAGGTAGTATATTAATATTGCTGTAACTCATTGCATGCATTTTAAAGAGCAGAATATAAGACCGAATAAATTATTATTAGTGAAAATAAAGTAATGAGTTTTTCACATCCAAACTAGAAAAGAATGAAGAACCTTCCCACAATCTTCTACTCTCAAGAATATTTATCCCTTAATTCAGAAGTTCTTGAACTGTGGTCCGCGGACCTCTAGGGGTCCGCATCGTCTTTCTAGAGCAGGGGTACTTAACCTTTTTTTCTGCTGGGCCGCAAACATATGTTAGCAATTTCAGGCGGGCCGCATCAGAGGTTGAATAGGAGGGGGGTAAAATGTAAAAGATTGATCAAAATATTTAATAACTCCTCTGGTTTGCTTTTTTTAATTACTATTTTTTTAATATTTTTTTATTTGTGTCACTAACATTGAATTAGAAAAAAACTTCATAATATATCTTTGTTACCGCTGTGATAATACCACTGACAAAACACTTTGTTGCTATTGCAAAGATTATTCAAGAAATCCTACTTATTACCTCTTGGAAGAGATCTTCGAGGAAAAGTGTCATTGAATGATTCCTGTTTATTGGTATTTTTTAAATACAGCACTTTCGTGACAAATCAAACAATTACTGATACAAATTTGTTTTTCACCACAAAAAAAAAAAATTAACCTCCCAATCGTCTTGAAACGATATATATTTTCTTCGAATACTTTTCACTTGCAAGATATGAAAGATAGTTAAAAATTAGTTCCACCCATAAAACTGTCGCTACTCTACTGTTGTCTGTTGTCACTAACCGTAACCGTTACAAACAAAAAAAGAATATCAATTCGCACTAGTGCGACATCGACAGCAAAAAGCAAAATAGATACATATGATTTCTTGACACCAACTTTTTTTATATATTGTTCTAAAATAAGTGAATTTTTCAGAGCAATGGGCACTGACCGGGCCACTTAAAAAGGCTCGGTGGGCCGCATGCGGCCCGCAGGTTGAGTATCGCTGTTCTAGAGGGTTTGCAGAGTCTCTCATGTAGAGCGTTGAGATTTCCCTCTTTTACAGACTTTGAAAGGCCTCATAAAAAAATTGATAGAAGCGCCATACTGGACAAGAATGTTTAATAGACCCGAATGAAAAAACTCTACAAGTACTTGTAATTTGAACAAGAATATTTAGTCTAGGAGGGATGTTCGAAATCTTGGTGGTCCGCGATGTCACACTGATGCATAAAGGAGGGGGGGGGGGCGATCGAAAGTTTTAAGAACCGCTGGATTAAGATATTAAACCACATAAAATAAAAGAGAAAATCCAGAAAACAGTTAGGTGCTGAAATATATATATACAGTCGAACCTCCATAATACGAACCTCTATATTGCGAAGTTTTCTATATAGCGAACTATTTCCTGGAACCAAGAACATTTCATGGTTTTCTTCGTAAAATAACCTCCCAATAGCGAAGTCCATTTTCTATATAACGAACTTTTTCTTTTGTGATTCAATTTTTTGTTCACCCTATTTTTAAAGTATTTTTGGACATATGAAATTATTCTCTCTTTTAACACATTTTATGGTGGTCATAAATCTTGAACTGGTTTTACTAGACGTTTAATCCAAGATGTAAAACCTTTAACCACCATTGTCCAGTTCACTGAAAACATCTTCAATATCCCCTTGCATCATTAGTGGAGTAGCCTCGTGTCCCCGTATCCTTGAAAAGTGTTCATTTGTAGTGTTGATCAGTCGTACTAGTAACTTCATTTCTTGTGGATCGAAAACGTCAAAACATCAGAGCTTGAGCATCGAAGAAAAAAAATTACCTCTTCAGGAAGTGGATAAAGGAGTTAAGAAATTTTCCTTGGATTTTTTTCCCTTTCTTTTCTTTTTTTAAAGGTAAGATATATAAACTAAACATGTATATATATATATATATATATATATATATATATATATATATATATATATATACAATATCCAATCTAATCTAATATATATTATAAATGTGAAAGTTTGTGAGTATCTTTGTGGGACTTTCACGGAAAAACAACTGAATGGATTTTAATGAAACTTTACAATAATATAGCTTATACATCAGAATAACACATAGGCTAAAATTTATAAAGATATTGTGAGAAGTGTTCAAAATATAACGACAATTGTCAAGAAAGTAGGAAAAAATTCTGCCATTTGTAAAAAAGCCCGTGACAGCATTCATCTATCTTTTTTATCCCTTCTGTTTTGTCTACGCCATCCCTCAGTGCGCTTTCGCTTTTCATTTATTCCCTTCATCAGTGTCGTCACTGTTTTTATTTCATAATAAAACTAGATTTCGAAGGGAGAGGTGGTGGCAAGATTTTAACATAAAATAAATACAACAAAAAGTAATATTAATGTATTACACTTCCTGATATAAATTATTTACACTATTTTAAGCGTTCATTACACAAAATTTTTAACTACGACAGTGGAAGGAAAACTATGAAATTAAAATAAAATATCAAAATGTTTTTATCATTTAGTTTTTTTTTTCTTTTTGAATGTTTTTTTTCAGTACATGTAAATATATATCCACGCTTCCCCCATACTGTTTTTTTATAACTTATATATATCTATATATATATATATATATATAATATATATATATAGATATAGATATATATATATATCTAAGTATTTCTATTAATTCATTACTAAATTAATTATTTGTTAATTATAAAAGTACATTGCCTATTATTTTGGATAAAAATACATTTCAGAGACATTTTTAAGCTAAATAAAGAATCGTTTTCTTTTTATTGCTTCACATTAATAATTTTTTAACTAATGTAATATTGTTTTTTAAAAGTTTATAGATCGAAATTTGAAGCTATATTTTATCTGTGAGGGGGAGGGAAAGAGGAAACAGTAATTTTACACTAAAAAAACCGTGTTATGCCGGGCTAGAGGAGGGGGAAAAACCTGTCTTAAATCGAAAAAAAAAAAATATGTGGAACAAATTTCGAGAAAGGGAAATTTAATGAAATAATTTTAGAAATCACTCACATTGCGTGCGTACAAACACACGCATAATTGCTGGCGTCATGAGGGAAAGAGAAAGCCCGTGCAAAGCCGGGCCATGCAGCTAGTATATATATATATATATATATAGTGTTTATGAGCATAAATTTTTGTTTTATGTGGTTTATAAAGAAAATTGAAAAATAAATCTCTATAAATAACGAATTTTCTATATAAGAAACTTTTTTTCGGGATTTAGCGACTTCGTTATACAGAGGTCCGATTGTATATATATATTCGAATGGGGGGGAAAACTTCTCCCTTTCTTTATTACATCTTTGCGTTTTATGCAACTTTGCTTACATTATAAGCTTTTGATTTTTATTTACAGCAAGATAGGAGCATTGTTGTAACAAAGCAAACCAGGTTTGGCTGAAAAACAGGTTTTCGAAGCCTACTTTTGTCTTTGTTTTAAAAGTTACATTGTTACAACAATAAAGACGAATCTGAGTTGGCGTCAAAAACCAGTAATTAATTTAATTAATTTCTATTTTTTAAAAACTGTATTAACATCAAGTATTATTCGCTACAAGTTTAAAAAAAATTATTTGAACTTGATTGAATGAATAGAAATTATTTTATTAACGATTGAAAATTTGAACAAGACAAATAAATATATAGAGAGAGTGAGCTAATAGTAGGAATTGATAAAAAAAATCAGTATTCTTAAAATTATTCCAATATGTAAGGTCTTGTTAATCCTCAGTATAACCTCAGCAAAATAATAATAACCTATTATTCAAGGATTAAAATCATAAAGGCTTTCATCTATAACTTCCAACTCTGTATCAATATTATAAGAAAGAAATCCGTCAAAATTAATCATTTCCGTATATGAACGATAAGGTTTCCTCTACACTCTACTACTATATGTATTAATTTTAAAACTCATAACGAAATTAGAAATTTTAATAATTCTAAATCCATTTAATAATTAAGCTTTCCGGTTATTTTTTCACAACCCTCACTAAATAAAATGAAAAAAATTGCATAAAAAGTATTACTTTAAGATTGTTGTTGTTGCTAATGACACCTGTCTGACGTAGTCAGATCGAGGTCCACGAAATTCATCATGGCAAGGGATAGATGTACGGCTGTCGTTGGCCGTAGCCTTGAGCACCCTACAGGTAACAGTACGATTAAGCTCAGTTCCACTCCAATTTTGAGGGAGAATACCCTGGGGGAGGGTCAGGACCTCCCACCTCTTATCCTCTGCCACCAGCCTCACGAGAGGACTCTCGGCTCGACGGCTATTTAGAGTAGCAGTCAGCGTCGCTAACCACTATACCAAATGGGTAACATTTTAAGATTATATAATACGACCTTTCCCACTCTCACATTAAATTTAACAGGTCAAACGTAGTCTCTCATTTCCTTGTTTAAATTAATTTAACAAATATATATTTTAGTCGATTTCTTTCGTTTTGTATCACTTCGCTATAAATATTTCCAGGTTAAATAAATTCTTCGGCTTAAAATCTGTCCAATTTTCTCCTTTATACAAATAAAGAATGCTTATTTTCTCTTTTCGAAAAACAATAAAACTGCTGAGCTAAGCAAACAAAACAAAGAACATGCACAGAACAAAAACAGCATAGATTACGAAAACATTTATAGCTCAGAACAGATGACTTCTTTAGTCAAAGAAACAGATGGTTTTAAGATACGTAATATTTGACGTTGATAATTCGTACATGGTCAAAATTCTTCCAATGCTTATACACACATATTTTTTTTAAAATATTTATCTCAAATGTAACACTTAAACATTTTTTTTTAAAATGTTTTACGAAAAAAATTTTTTGAAGTTCTTCAGTCTTTCAATATGTTTCATGCAATTCGTCAAAAAAAAAAAAAAAAGAAAAATGCGAGAATTATTTTTTATTTTGAAATTTTCAAAATAAACATTTTGCTTGGTGACATGTTAAACAAAATAAAGTTATTGAAAATGCAACATTGAATGAATATAATATAACTAAATCATTTGACTAAGATTATAAGAACTATACTAGCTGCATGGGCTCTCGAAAATGTGCGTGTGTGTGTGTGTGTAACGTTTTTGCCCATAGAAATTTCCCCTTTCCTCCCCGGTGTAAATACTTCCTGGTTTCATCTCTAAATGAAAATATCAAATTTCGAAAAAATTTCCTTCATTCCACAAGAGTTGAAACTATCGATACGCTTTTACAAATTCCACTTTTAATTTTTATTTCTCCTTGTATATTATTACACAACACAGACAACAAATTTAGCTCTAGCAATTTTATCTTAAACTTTTAAGGTGTGTCGCAATCTTAATTTTAAATTCTTCTAATTACCCACTAATCATAGCAAGCTCTATCTTATAAAGCTATACAATATCCTTAAAGATAGGGGGTTGAGACCTCAACAGAGAGCGTGTGCCTCGATGATCATTCAGCCGCTTTTTGAGGGAGTATCAATAAATAACATGTAACACTTGACTACTGAACCTCAAAAAACATTGGGGAATGTTTTTTTTTCTTTTATTTCAAGCCATTTTTGTTGTCCGTTACGCTAAAGCACGCATTTATGATCCCTTAAAAACACACAAAACGGTGTATTCAAATCTTTAATTTTAAATGTTTTGTACCACACAATTTAATATTTAAAAGCATATTATTTCTAGGATGTGGATAAAAAGTTCATATTTGAGTATGATAGATGTGAATGCTTTTTTTCATAACTGTAGAAAAATACTTGAGTAATTTCTTATGACTTTTTTTTTTCATGATTGAGTTAGCGACAGAGAAAAGCTATCAAAATAATATTTTTAAATTTAATTATTGAAACATTTTTGATCATATAGCTTTTCATAAAATAATGGAAGAGAGTCATAACTTCCCAAATATCCAAAATTTTAATAGAAAATTTAAAATACATGGTTTCAGAAATAAAAAAAGTTTTCCTTTTCAATACTATAATTTTAAAAATTCAATTTATTGTCCTATTTTTATTTAAAGTAACGTCTAAGGTTCAGTCAAATTTCTAACTGATTCAAATCAAGTATTTTGTTTATTAGGAAGACTTTTGGTCACTTTTCATCATTTTCTCCTTCAAAACACACAAGTATGGTACTATTATTTAATAAAGTAGACATTTGATTTAAATTTTTTACCTCAAACCAAGAATTATTTGGACACTCGTTTAATTAAATTACTTACAAAAATGAAACTTTAATTATTTTTTAAATCATTTGAATTATTTGTGGCTGCTAATTTATAAGGATCTCCCTTTGCTCCTTTAGTATCTTCATATCTTGCAAATTACATACGAATAATTATATTCACCAAGATATTATTGAAACTGCTTCCATATCAAGTTATAAGACAGAAATGTTTTTACTCACTTATAAAATACATTTTTTTAAGGATCAATCACAATTTCGATACATTAATTTATTTAATTCAAATGCATATAAGCAAAAAATAAAATAATTCGACCGTTTAAAGCAGGGGTCTCCAAACCTTTTATCGAAAGGAGCACAGACTCCTCCACAAAATCCCAAGGCCCAAGATCCAGGTAGCTCACCTTACCAACTTGTTAGTTTTGAATTATATATACAAGCAGATTTCCATTTTTGGATTAACAGGAGAATGAGGTGTTATTTTTTTTTTCATTGGACTTTGCAACTGAAATTTCATGTGCTTTAAAAATAGAATTTGAGTCTCGTTTTTTAAATTTTGATGCAATTGCAAACAAAGATTTTTCAAAATCACTTGCCCAGAGTTTTAAATGGAAATGATTGATTGACAGCGAAGCGATATTTTTTAAGAAAATATTTAAACTTATATCATTGGAATTTTTTAAGAGTTTTCCACACACAAGGTTTTACATAAATTTGCTCGTGGTTTTTTTCTGCTTTTGAGAGAGAGAGAGAAACTACTTATCTATAAAAACATTTTCCAAAATGCCACATACATTAATATTTACTGATCCAAGTTAAATGATGAACATTTGAAGTTGCTGCAAATTATTTCCATTAGTAAATTTGATCTCCAACTGCAAGCAAGTGTCAGTTGAAAATTATAGCAACGTAAATCTCCTTAATCAAAATTATAATGTTTAATTTCATAATACCTGTGCATGACAATAATTGCAAGCGTCTGTGATAAATCTTATATATAATCAATTACAGCTAAATGTTCAATTTCATTATTAAAATTCTTCGAACTGTGAAAAAGTTTTATATAACAAATTTAACTACCATTTTTTTTCAAATAAATATTTCCTCTGTCCCTTAATAATGGTAGGAAGTGAACTTTCAAACATGCAAATTATTAGCGAATGCAGATGTAAGTTATGTTGTAGCGAAAAATTGCGAAGCTTTCAATTCAAAATCAATGTTTCATAATGTTCCATGACATCTGCCATTTGTTTTGACACATCTTTCTATTTTTAGATAAACCTAATTATAACTATTTTTCTAATTGCATTCGCTGATCGGAATCAATTGTTTTATTTCATTTGAATATTAATTCATTGTAAAAGTTCAATGGACGAGAAAAAGGTTTTTATATGCGAAGATCAAGTTGCATTTGTCCTGTTCTTGACGCATCAAAAGAAAAATGAAAAGTTGAAGAAAGGTGTAATTATATTGACTGCAATAAAATTTAAGTTCAACAGAATAACCATACGAAGAACATTGCCCAGGTAAACTTATGCTAATACTGATTATTTAGGGGAAAAAAATAAAAATATGGACGTCACTACAAAGATACCGAAAAAGACTTAGAAAAACTATGGATAATTCATTTTTAAGATCATCATCTTATGCCACTGAAGTAACAATCTACATATTTCGAATTTTGAAAAGAAAAGAAAAGAAAATCCATAAAATAAGTTTAAGTTAAAATAACGAAATCATTGATAAAAGCCGAAAAACACTCATTTAAACACTCAAAAATTATGAATATTTATAAATAATACTGTTTAATTTGATTTCGTTTTCAAAAATAAATGTTACGTCATATATTCACTTCCTTTTACTACTTTCATTATGGGACAAGTTAAACAAGTTTAATTCAACAACAAATACTATTTTGGGATAGAGAGAACGAGATATATTTCCCACTTTTTACTACTAAGAAGTTTCCTTTTTACAGCCCTCTAGACAGAATAGATAATTAAAGACAAAAGAATAACATCTATAGGGTCAATTAAGTTTTTCAATGCATAAAACACCTAACTTGTGCAAAGTAAGTTTCGAAGGTCGACCACTTTCTTTCTTCATTGGGATTCCCCCTCTTTCTAAATCAAACTATTTTTATAGCAAAGAAGGTTTAAAATTTCAAATTAATTTTTAGTAGTTCCAGATAAATTAGCACCCTTTCGAAAACAAAATATTTTTAAATAATACATAATTATAATTTATAACAGTATTTTTTTAAAGGAGGTGGGGTAAAGATATGCCTTTTTTCGCCCATCTGCAAATTCATATTATAATTTTTTTTATTTAACACTAATACTCAGTCGAAATGAAAACGTTAGGTTTTTTAAAATAATATTTTATTAAATAGAGAAAACAGAAAAAAATAACAATGTTAAACTATTTATAACAAATGGTCTTCGATTATATTTCCTTCTCGCTTTCAATGGCTGAATCGTCACTGAACCATCCAGTAGCAGCGCCTTGAAGTGTATCAGCACATATCCAAGACTTAGGTGTTTTTGTCTGAGAGTGATTATGGCGCCAGTATCCCAAGTACCAAAATACAGATGCAACATGTGTGTACAGCAGCCAACAACTCTAGCACCAACTTTGCACTGACAATACCATTCAATGTTTGGATTATGACCAACCTATACCTGTTCTTATCCATACGTTATATACACTTGCCTCCGTACAGGCAATAATAGTCTTACGTGTTTATGCTATAATTAGTATTGAAATCTCGCTTTAGAAAATCAAAATACTTATCAGGAATTCTTAAAAATTTCCTTATTCAAACAGCAACAAAATTCACTTTAACGACAAAATATTTTGACCACAAAATAATCACCAACCATCCGCGCCAAAAGTCTGTGTACACTTACCAAATAGAGCATTTAAAAACCCTTTATTGTAAAATAATTGCACTAAACGGTGTTTTCAAGTAATTATAGCCTTATTTTTACGATTTATTTAGGATTTGAGATTGGAATGCTTTTGAGGTTGTTCCATGACAGGCAACATAATTGAGCTCGATTATTGAAAAAAAAATCATCATAGGTCTTCAAAAAAGGCAAAAATTCTTAAAGCAATTGTTGAAACTGTTAGTAGGAGACATTCATTGATTCAAAAAGTGTTCATAAACTACAAATAAACTAAAATGTTAACGTCCAAGCCAAGATCCGGCCGCCCGTCTGAAGTGTCACCTCGAGAATCTTGCTTTGTAATACGTTCTATAAAAATAAATCCAAGACTATAAGCTTCATAAGTAGCTAAAATTGTTGCTGAGATATTGCATAACAGTGTGACTTTAATTACAATTCGAACACTGAAAAATGATGACTATCGTGCCCGAGTTGCACTTACGAAGTCATTCATTTTTCGAAAGAACTGAGATAATAGAATGACGTTTGCCCAAAAACATCTAGATAGGACACATATGTCTTAGAAAAATGTAACATATTCAATAGAAAGTAATTTTTGTTATTTTGCATCAAAAAGCATAAAAATATGCCTGCAAAAATTCCTGGACAGATCTTAAAAGAATCCTCTTTCGACTATCAAACATCGGGGATGCAGTTTGATGTTTGGGGGTGCATTGGAATCCTTTCGGCTAGTAATCTGAAATTTATTGAATCAACGATCTACAAATTGTTTGCTTGAACTTATTGAAGTAAAATATTAGGGCATATGCCGAGAAATTTGTGGCGAGTAATGATTTTTACTTTCAGCGGCTAAAAGGTACCAAGAAAATGGCACACATTGTGAAGCCATGGCTGTTCTGACATGTCTCAAACCAATTCCTAAAGTCAATCTAGTCCCCAGACCTAAGCACAATACAGCATATGTAGGATTTACTCGAGTGTATAATCAGGAAGAACGTACACATCCAAGGAAATGCTCAAATCTGTCAGAGTAGAAGAATGAAACAAAATATCCATAGACGAAACAACTAAGCTAATTAAATCCTTGCGAAATATGTTGAGAAATTTATAGAAAGAACGGAATAACTTAAGGGGGCATAGTACCTTGCGAGAAAAAAAAATTGTTCGTTGTCATATACATGTTACGATTCATCTAAGTTAACAAATTTTGCTAATTTTGATCTGAATTTTATATATTATCTATAACAATGTATAAACTTTAAGAAAACTAGACGAATTTTGTTCTTTAATAAATACAAAATTTTTAAAAAGAAGATAAATATATATACCAAATTTTAAAAAAAATATTACTTGCCTCCTGTTCCCGCAAGATAATTTTTAAATTATACACTTTAGAATCTCAATTTTTGCATTAAATTGAAGCTAAATGTAACCTTTATTCTGTGTGTATACCACTTAATTGAAAAGTATCTTATATTTTAATATTTTTAAAATTAAAAAATTCATAAAAAATATTTTTTTTAAAAATTTCAATTTTTATACAGTTGTAAATCAAAATGTATTAAACCATAAAACATAATTATGGCATACAGAATAAAGATCTATGACTAGAATATGCATGCCAATTTTTGTAGCTCTAGAGTAAAAACTTTTTTTACAATCTTGCGGGAAAGTGTAAAAAATTGAAACTGAGAAAATCAAATTTAAAGATTGACATTTCAATATTTCAAATAAAACTTAATACATAATATTTAAAATGATCCTGCTTCATATGTAGGACCTTCTAGTTCTGCAAAATGCTCATTTGTGGCTTTTTTTTTTCTCATTCTGCTATCCCTAAGGGCCTCTAATGTATATAATTTTGATTTAATTTCGGCATTTTTTATGCGTGCATAATTGGCTTTAAAGGCAGAGGTAACAGTAAAATGTCCTATTTTAAAGCCAAGGGCTTTCATTATCTTTATACGTCCCGTCATTCCCTCATTAAACATCACTATAGCCTCATTTACTGCTATGTCTACAATATTTTTAGATGACCCAGAAGTTTTGGGGCAGTACTTCCAAACAGTCGAGTAGAACGACTCATTAGCGTTTTGTGTTTTACCCCCCACACATTTTTTCAGCAATTTTGGTGCAGTAGTTCTGCTATTATAGGCTTTATTTCATCCATTATGGCAATTGACACAATATTTATATATATATATATATATGTTTGAATAAAGAAGCACTATTCGTAGCAACTGCCTTTTGATATTTGCTCCACGAAGTATCACCGATTGGGCAGAAGTGATGCATAGGTTCCTCATCAGTGGACCTATAATGACAATAAATTGCCCATATGGCCTGACGCATATCACTAACGGAGCTATTATTCTGTCTAATAGCATTGCCATAATAGGTGGTAATTGTATCAATGAACTTATCAGTCAGACGATTTTTACCGCTGATACTCTTGCCGTCTGATAATTTTTTGCCACGATTCATTGTTTTTAATTTTTGCAGTCTAGCACCTATACGCTTTTGTATGAGGCCAACACATTCAACTTTTTCGATAGAATATGGTGCTGTCCTTTGAAGCTCTGCGAAGGTTTTTGTGTCCCCATCGCCGATATACTTAATATTGCCGCACGCATAAGTCCCGATAGCCGAGTTGGCAGAGCGTTGGACTGAACTTCCTCAGGTCTCGGGTTCGAATCCCGGCCCCGGCAGATTTATCCAAAGACTGGAATTTTGTTCTCGTTTTTAATGTATTGTTTCTCTAGGTTCTAGATGAATCCAGATCATTCTTTAGAGTGCATACTGGGTATTTCTCGAATATTCCGAAGTGTATAAAAGCAGAGTTCATCGCCAGTTGGGCATGTTCTCAGTCCAGTGTTGTATCGAGCTCCCAGCGTTAGAAAAATCTAATTGTTTGTTTAATTGAACTGTGTACTTCTTTCGAACTCCGTGACAAGTTTGGTGGAGGCGCGGGGTACAATTACGTCAAACGTGGATAATAGCGACAACCTTCGCAGGAGCCTCCGGTTAAGAGGATTATCCCCCGAATTCGGACTGTTAAAAGAAAATAGTAGGAAGAGGACAAAAATGCCGACCGAGCAAGAAGCCAAGCCCGCTGTAGTAACACCTTCGTTACAGCAATGGAGGAGCCCATCGACCTTCCGAGGAGCACCTGGGGAAGACCCTCTCAAATGGCTTAAAGAGTACGATCGAGTAGCCAACTTTAACAAGTGGGATGACATGATGTGCCTGGCTAACGTTTATTTCTTTCTTGACGGTACTGCGAGACAGTGGTATGTCAACAACGAAGACGCCTTAGATTCCTGGGAAGCGTTTAAAAATGGACTAAGTGGACTTTTCGGTGACCGTCAAAGATATACCAGAAGGGCAGAAGAACAACTAAAATGCCGAGCCCAGCGTTCAGGCGAGAGTACACAGTCCTACATACAAGGTGTATTAGGACTTTGCCAAGAGGTAAATCCTCTGATGAAAGAAGACGAAAAAGTGTCACACCTAATGAAAGGTATTGCTGAGGATATTTATCAGGCCCTGTTGACGAGAGAAATCAACGACACAGCAAGTTTTATCAAATGGTGCAACTATATTGAAGATATGAAGCAGAAGAGAGTTGGTCGACCGAAATTTGAAAGGCTTCCAAACGTCGTACCGGTTGCATCCCTGACGGATGAGACTGATTTGGTCTCTCTTATTCGCACAATCGTACGAGAAGAAGTCCATCGACTAGTTAACCAGACGCAAGAATCTTTGGACTCCGATCCCCAATCCTTAGAAGAGATCGTTCAAGACGAAGTCGAAAGGGTTTTGGCCCCAGTATCAACAAAACCTACAGAAACTAGACCACGACTAACATACGCCGCTGTAACCAGGAAATACAGAGCTCCTGTTCAGAAATTCCCACCTGAACCAAGAAAAACAGATGTGTGGAGAACGGCTGACAACAGACCTGTTTGTTTCCACTGCGGACGTCCTGGACATGTTATGCGCTACTGCCGAGAGAGAAAGGCTGTCTTTGACACCTCTCGAAACCGCCGACGGAACTTCGACGACGTTGGCACTGAAGAAGAAATACGCCGACCAAACTCTTCTCGCCGTTTTACGCCAAGTCCCACGAGAGGCCGATCCCCAATACGTCGTTACAGATCCCCGTCGCCATATCGCCGATCCAGTCAGTCGCCAGGCCGTAGGAGCGAGGAAAACTAAAGAGAGCGACCTTCCAAGGAGGTGAGGCCGCGTGTACTGGAAATCCTCCGTCGACCGCCAAGATGACTGGTAACCAACTAGACGTAATAATAGATAAGAAGCCGATACGTGCTCTAGTAGATTCTGGGGCATCGTTTTCTGTCATATCCGATAAGTATCGCCGATTTTTAAAGAAAGTTCTGTTTGCTGATGCCAAGAGCGTTATGCTGAAAGTTGCGGATGGAAATTTTGTTCGGCCGATAGGGAAATGTGTTTTACGTGTCCGTATAAACAATCGAGAACTGCCTTTTGAATTTATTGTTTTATCCCATTGTAGCCATGACGTCATCCTAGGATGGGACTTTTAGAGGCGTCTCAAGCCGTTATAGACTGTGGACAAAATGAACTTGTTCTAGAAGACATCTGTCGAGACTCCACAGCGCCTGACGCCTGGAATTTGTATGCCACCAGAGACTATACACTTAAGCCGCATTCTTTAAATAGAATAACAGTATCAGGATATCAAATCCGAGGAGACATAAATGTAGTTCTAGACGGCAGCAAACATTTGCTCTTCGAGAAAAATATTGCTACACCGTCCATGGTATCCACATATCGTAACGGAAAAAGTGATGTCTGGGTTACCAACCTGCAGTTCCGAAACCAAATCATCCCTAGAGGAATGTGCATAGGCCAAGCTGAACCACTAAATGAAGGGCATCTATGTGTTATTTCCGACACATCGGGTTGCTTGGATGACCAGCAAGAAACTTCGGAGTCACGGATGAATTGTTCGTTAATGATGTCACCCGAGTTAAGTGACGAACAGAGAAACAAGCTATCCGAACTACTCCGGAAATTTTCTGGGCTTTTCACGAAGACCGACAAGTCGACAGCCGCGAAGACGAATGTGAAACACAGGATTTTTACTGGTGATCATGCTCCAATCAACCAACGAGCCTACAGAGTCTCGCCGACTGAAAGACGCATCATTCATGAAGAGGTTCAGAAAATGCTTGATGAAGGTATCGTCCAACCCTCTGAAAGTCCTTGGTCATCACCCGTTGTGCTCGTAAGAAAAAAAGACGGTAGTTGGCGTTTTTGCGTCGATTATCGCAAGTTGAATAGCGTCACGAAAAAAGACGTTTATCCTCTGCCTCGTATTGACGATACGCTCGACTGTCTGAAAGGTGCCAAGTTCTTTTCTTCCATGGATCTCCGATCTGGTTATTGGCAAATAGAAATAGACGAAGCGGATCGTGAAAAGACGGCATTTATTACCCCGAAGGCTTATACGAGTTTAAAGTCATGCCGTTTGGTCTCTGTAATGCACCTGCGACCTTCGAGAGAATGATGGACAATTTGCTACGCAATTTTAAATGGACTATGTGTCTTTGTTACCTAGATGACATAATAGTGTTCTCAGAAACTTTTGAAGACCATCTTATACGATTAAGACTTGTTCTAAAATGTCTTCAGGAAGCTGGTCTTAAATTAAATTCAAAGAAGTGTCTTTTTGCTGCCCAAGAAGTAAAGATTCTAGGCCATCATGTATCTAGTAATGGCGTTCGTCCCGATCCCGACAAAATAAAAGCCGTAAGAAATTTTCCCACTCCAAAGAATATACATGACATACGAAGTTTTCTTGGCCTTTGTTCATACTTTAGAAGATTTATTAAAGGTTTCTGTTATCTCGCCGAACCTTTGCAGTCGTTGCTGAAAAGTGGCGTGGGTTTCATTGGGGTCCTGAAGAGGTGGAAGCATTTAACAGTCTTAAGAAAGCACTTACTTCGGATCCAGTATTGGGGATGTACGACGAAAGAGCTTCTACAGAAATCCATACTGATGCAAGCGGGTACGGTATCGGAGCTGTCCTAGTACAAATTCAGAATAATGTCGAGAAAGTTATAGCATACGCTTCTAGAACTCTGACAAAAGCCGAAAAAATTATTCCACCACAGAAAGGGAATGTCTTGCCATCGTATGGGCTACCAACAAATTCCGGCCGTACATATTCGGAAAACACTTTACTGTTGTAACTGACCATCATTCCTTGTGCTGGCTCATGAATTTAAAGGATCCTTCAGGAAGGCTTGCCAGATGGGCCCTCCGACTTCAAGAGCATGATTTTGACGTAAAATATAAAACCGGTAAGAAGCATAGTGACGCCGACGCTCTTTCGAGAAATCCAGTGGAAGAGGAAACGGAAACACCAGACGAATTTTTAGCAGTCACGACGAGTATGAACCTTGCGATGGAACAGAAAAAGATCAAGACCTTGCGAAATTAAAACTTTTGAGCAACTCATCCAAAAACGAAGAATTCAGATTCATCGACGGTATCCTTTGCAGGAAGAATTTTGATCCAGATGGAAAGTTGTGGTTACCAGTCATTCCTAAACATCTACGAGCAGACATACTAAGGCACTTTCATGACGCCCCCACCGCAGGACACCTTGGTTTCGCGAAAACTTATGACAGGATTCGCAAGAGATTTTACTGGCCGGGAATGTACCGAAATGTCGTTCGGTATGTCATGCATTGTCGGGAGTGCCAAAGGAGAAAATCCGTTCCTCAACGACCACCTGGACGTTTAGTTCCCATCCCTCCAGCTATAGCTCCTTTCCATCGCATTGGAATTGATCTCCTTGGGAGATTTCCAAAGTCTGCTCATGGAAACAAATGGATAATAGTCTGCACGGATTACTCAACGCGATATGCAATAACAAAAGCCTTGCCGACAGCCGAAGTCGACGAAATAGCGAAGTTCTTACTTGAAGAAATTGTCCTCAGGCATGGAGCTCCTCGAGTAATCATCACAGATCGTGGAGCCGTCTTTCGATCCAAACTTGTTTCCTCTCTCGTCGACTTGTGTAACATTGATCATCGTTTCACAACGGCGTATCATCCCCAAACAAATGGACTGACGGAGCGCTTCAATAAGACCTTGGCCGACATGTTGTCAATGTATGTGGATGTAGAGCAGAAAAATTGGGATGAAATTCTACCATTTGTAACCTTCGCTTATAATACCGCTAAACAAGAGACCACAGGTTTTACGCCGTTCTATTTACTTCATGGTCGTGAAGCGGAAACGACACTAGATACAATGCTACCATTCTGTCCTAACGATTTTGATGACAATAACATCACCAAGATAGCAGCCAGAGCCGAAGAATCACGACAGCTAGCCCGAGTGCACACTCTGAGAGCTCAAGACAAAGATCGTCGACGTTACGATTCCAAACACCAAATGGTATCCTACGCTCCCGGAGATCTCGTATGGGTTTATACTCCAGTGAGAAAGTCGGTCTCTCCGAAAAACTCTTAAGAAGGTATTTCGGACCGTATCAGGTGCTACGCCGTTTATCAGCCGTGACTTACGCAGTACAAGATTTTGATCCTGCTTCACGAAAAAGAAAACTAAGAGAATTGTCCATGTACTGCGTATGAAACCGTACCATGATCCCACCGAGCAAATCGAAACCGAGGATATTCCTCCCAAAGAATCATACAAAGGACCCATCACTCGTTCCAGAATAAAGACCCTTGAACAAAATGACAGCGGGGCGCTGTCTTCTTTTTCGAGGGGAGCAATGCCGCACGCATAAGTCCCGATAGCCGAGTTGGCAGAGCGTTGGACTGAACTTCCTCAGGTCTCGGGTTCGAATCCCGGCCCCGGCAGATTTATCCAAAGACTGGAATTTTGTTCTCGTTTTTAATGTATTGTTTCTCTAGGTTCTAGATGAATCCAGATCATTCTTTAGAGTGCATACTGGGTATTTCTCGAATATTCCGAAGTGTATAAAAGCAGAGTTCATCGCCAGTTGGGCATGTTCTCAGTCCAGTGTTGTATCGAGCTCCCAGCGTTAGAATAAATCTAATTGTTTGTTTAATTGAACTGTGTACTTCTTTCGAACTCCGTGACAATATATTTCGCATTTCGTTGTGGCACCGATCTTTGAAATATTTCCTTCATCCCGTCTACTTCTATTTTACTGGAAGAACCAATATGATTCTTTACACAGTGTGGTTAATGTTTCAATTTACACTCTTCATATGAATGTCCAGATTTTGGCCCTCGCCATTTTCACATCATTTACAATATGAAGAGAGAACAGCAACATCAATCACTTTCCCTGTAACATCTCCAATGACACTACACACCCCAATACGTGAAGTGTGTCCGCGTGTTTTCCACGTACCGTCACCACTGACACAGATTTCGTTACTTCCAGAAGCTGATACTTCTTCTTTCGCAGCATTTTTCATGGAGTCGTCTGCTACTTCACGAATGGCCAAATTTACTTTCTGCAGTATCCTTTCATATGACTTTTGTGATACTGGTGGTGGCAAATCCACATTGCTGTGCAAAAATTCTTTATTCCACAAAAACCTAATCCTACTATTCGCATAGCATAGGTTATTCGTGTATTTACTTCATAGTCCTTACTTGAAGCAATAACTGAGGAACTTTTAAAAGTGGTCAATGTACTGCATGAGTTGCATACAACATAAAACTCAGATACCAATCCATACAAAATCTTTTCTTTCAGAACTGCTTTAGTATTGCAGTTAGGACATATTAAATATTTGGATAGTTCAGATAATAAAATATCAATGTTTATCATTCTATATCCATTAGATTGATTGGAATTTCTTACTTCCTTGTCAAGATAATTTTCTTTGCACAATTTCTTAGCTGAAGCAGATATGCAGTCAACATCAAGCGTATATCTGATACTTTCCTTCGAGTGTATTGATTCGCATGAAAACGCTTCCGTTTTCGGCGATAGTCACTGCCTCTACGTTGAGCTTTACTAGACATTTTTTACTAATTAAAAAGATGCAAAAAAAAAACTTCAATCAACAAAAATTTAAAAAGCTTACGAATTACGAGAATAACGAGATGACACTCAATAAAGCAGCAGTAAACAGTATGAAATACTTCGAACTAGGGCAGTGTTGAGTTGCAAACTTCCTTCTCTCATTAAAAATAGATAAAATTAAAAATTAGCAACAACTGGGGAGAAAATAATTTCAATAACACCATCGATTTCAAAACCGAAACTAACGAACATGGTTTGTTTACATTGGATTTAAATGGACAATCCAGTGCTGACGTTTGACATTTTTTGTTGCTATTGCCGTAATTTTGGTCCGATTTTGACGCGGTTTGTTTTAAAATGCTCCTAACAGTCTGTATTAATTTTTAAAAATATTTTTGAAAAATGGATTTTTTTGCCGTTTAAAAGGTACTATGCCCCCTTAAAAAGTATTAACTTTTAGTTACAATCCATTATTATGAAGGTTTTTTTCTAGTATACGCTGACTTTTGACGCACACGATTTGTGTCGTTCTCAAGTTATAAATATTTGTATTTTTTTAAGTAACATTCAGGTCATTGTTCATTATAATATTTGAATTTATGACGTTCGAGGAATCAGTAAAAAAAAAATATTGATTCAGAGAGAGAGAGAGAGAGAGAGAAGAGAGAGAGACTTCCTTTAATTAGCGATCTTTGCATAAATATGAAAGTACTTTCGGAGGGAAGTGTACTTTGGAACGTGTTCTCATCTGGAGTCGAACAACTGAGGAATCATCTCGATTTACGTAAAGAGAATACAGCTCCGATTGATTAAGATGTTCGTGAGTACATTCTTTTTTAATAAAATACACAAACGCATACAATACTATGTAAAATAATGGCCAAAATACAAAAGAAATGTTTATATTACAATATCACATGCGCGAGGTGAAGACACGTTTGAACACGCATGTAACGCATGAGTTTGGTCGATTTTATTTTGTTTCGTATCACATCAACGTACTCAATGCACCAAAACAAATGTGTGAATATCAGTTTAAAAGCCTTATAATTGCAGCATCTGAGAAACCAAAAAATATAGTGGTGCTTAAAGCGCTTAACAGTTTTTTTAAAAATGAAAGTTAGAAAAAGCGCTTAAATATAACAAAACTAAACGAATTTGCCAAGTTAGATGACTTTTTTATGTGACTTGCTATTTTTTCCCTCTTTACTGTTTTAGAATAAAAGTAAAGATCAATATCTTAAGTTCACATAAATGTAATAATATAACTTTAATAAATACTTAGAATTTTCATGATTATGATGGTCGAAAAAAAGGCCGATCTTCACCCACCTCATTTTTTTAGTTAAATAATTGGATAATATAATAAACTGGGATCCAAATCGTATCCCAACTCATAATTCTTACTTTTCAAATTCCGTGTCATTTCAATAGTTGTGACACTAAAATGTACAATTTTCGCCCTTTTTTACCCCTTAAGAAACATAGTGTCCCTTTGTTACAATCAAGAAAATAAATTAACGAGCTGGAAAAGTTTTAATCTTTTTTATTTCTTTAAATATTGACATATACAAAAGATTTACACCTAATTATTTACCTATTCTACCAGTTTCTGTTTGTAGTAACATTTTTAATTTACCTCCCACGTAACTTCTAGACAAATTAAAATGATACGGTAGGGAAACTTCAATCATTCTTTGGAGAGAATTTGTACAAACTAAGCTCCTCTAATTATAAAGGGAACATTACTGTGATTGCCACTTTACCTGTTATTATAATTATCTTAATCTTGTGATACACAATAAGTTAAAATACATGCATTAAAATAGTTTTTAAAATATCGTAAATTTTGACCGAAAAAAACTTCATATATTAGGCTTCCTTTTACGAATATCAGAAGTTTGAAATTTAAACAGTAGTCATTTTCATCATTTCTTGAACAGATGTAAATATTCCTTTTATTTGGGTAAGAATCCGGCATAGATAAAAAGCATGAAACGAAATCGGTTTTTAAAAAAATAATAGTAAGAGTAACAAGTGATTTTTATCTCTTAGAAAAGAAATTTCTCGTTTTACAGCTAGACAACTTGGCTTTCAGTGGACATTAATTTTAAACCACCCAATTACATGAGGAGCAGTTTAAGTGTCTATCTCTTTTTAATTTCATGCACTTCTAAAAATATAAATTCTTATATCCATACCATATAAATTCAAAGCCTTGTTATTAGCATTTCGAATATTAATTCTATTAATTTTAAATGCATTTTTTTCTATCAATTTTTTTATATGAATGAAAATCAAACTCAATTACAGTGAAATGCGTTCAACATGAAAACGCTTAAGACGAAGTATCGGTTATGCATTTTTTTCTCTCGACACGAAACAAAAATCGCTTAACACGAAAAGACTTCCCTATTGGGAACCAACAAAATACGGAAAACAGGCGCTCAGGCGGAATGAAATGAAAGAAAGGTGTGGAATCAGAGGTAGTTTCACATGTTTCGTAGAAAGGTCGCAAACATGGCTTTGAAATACCCTCGGAATAGCCTGTGACACGAACCAGTTTTGTTTATCTAAGCTACTTTCACCCTCCATCCCTACAAACGCCGCACAAAAACATCTAATCTCTCGTCAATTTCTTTATGAGCACAACGGCAAAGAGCTCAGGGGGAACGCAAATTACTATTTTGCTCAAATGAAGATGAAGCTTCTTCAGTGTTCATCCAAAACAGAAGACGAAAATGGAAATCTGTTAAGGTTTTGCGAGCTCCACGTTGTCAACAAGAGAGAGCAAATTACGGAAATTTTTGAACATATCTATTGTGATATTCCCCCTCTTAGGAAAATATCTCTCGGAGTGTCAGCGTGAGCTAGAGGTGTAGCATTAACGTAAGAACTAGAGGCATACATAATCTTAATATATCTTTATTAAGATTTTCAACTTAAACTTCTAACAAATTCAATTATAATAATGTGAGAATCTAAGATGGCAAAATACGCAACACACAATATATATAGATAATGACTCAACCTAACTCGGGACCACTATCAATAACTGAATCGCCTAAACTCAATTCTAATACAATCACTGATTCTAATATTAAATAGTTAATCCTACCTTGTTGCAGTCTGAAGAATCAATCACTAATATCATAAAGGCAATCTTGTATTTACTTGCGTGCACTGGTATGCACCTTGGTTCTCTATATCTTTATCACTTATAACTTCTAATCACCGCCACGTAACCTTATCCAAACTTGAACCACGAACTATATTAACATTCCTCTACTTGCCATCAACTGCCACAAATTGTCATCTCACTTACTCTAAGTTCCAATATTTAAAAGCTTGTTAATTTGCATCTTCCATTCACACTTCACTTCTTGGATTTGGTTGGAAAAGAGTTGCCATTAATTCTGGCCTAAAGAACCCAAAGGACATGTTAAAGAAAAGACACGTGAGCCCGTCACACTATGAAAAGAAAATGTACCCCAACCCTTTTATCGACGCGGACCGGTCAACATTTGATAATTTTATCACGGCCCACTGAGGAGGTGGGAATTGATTGTTTATATTTTAGATTGTTTGTATTTAAACATGCATGAAAGAATAAAAAAACAATTACATAAAAAAAAAATGAGTATAAAGTGATTTAACATGGAATATAAAGTGATTTCCATAAAAAGTCGCACGAACCAGAGAGAAATACACCAGTGAATAAAAAGAAATTTTTTTTTCCTTGTGCGCCTCAATACAATTTGATCCGCGTCCCGAGGGTTGAGGACCACTGCTCTAACTTAACCCGGCACTCCTCGAGCAAGGTATGTCATACTCACAGCCTAACTTTTTTCAAGATTCCATCTAAACGGAACTTTAAGGACAAAATTTTTCGGAAAATGAAAAGTTTCTCGTGTAACTGACTTAAAGGTCATATCCTTTGAGGGGCATTAGCTTGTAAGCGAAATATAATATATAATGATGTTTGGATACCGTTCTAAATACATGAGCACGTTTTAAAATCTTTCTTATGCAATGGCGCATTATTGTAGTTATGATGAAGAAATGTGATATTTAAGTAATTTAATAGATACAGTATTTAACAGATATGGTACAGCAGTATTTTCGGCTGAAGAAAGTTTCTTTGCGGGGATGATGAGGAAGAATCGAATGATGAGTATAAAGCAAGCATGATTCCCCTACTGAAATCTATCCAGACAAATTTAACAGTAGGAGCAATTATCGTCCTTGGTAAAATCACATCATATACAGTGGCTAGAAAACGTAATTGTTAGCCCATGACAAAAAATTTTATGTTGTTGAACGTTGCGACAATAAATGCGCAAATTATATTAATTAGTCAGAAACCATCTACTAAACAACGAACCAGACGCCAATTCCTGAAGTGTTCTGGATTTCGATTTACAGAAGAATGTAAAGAACGTAGAAACCACCACAAGCAATGCTCCTACGAAATTTTTAAAAAAATTAAGATCCGGTGAAAACATCGCACTCATTCACGAGTAAGACTAAAGGAGTGCATAAACAAAATGTACTGAAAATCCAAATAAAACAGAAAAACTAAATTTGCGTGTAAAAAGTGTAATAAGCATATTTTATTTTCTACTTTTCTTCCCTTTTCACCTTTGTATGCAAATTGTACGTTAAAAACAGAATGTAAACACCCTTGGGTATGAGATATCCTGCGCGTAAAATTCCGTTCGTTGTTTTCGCGAGTGAAGTGCCGGGTTAATTCTCTGTTAAAGGTTAAATATATGCAGGGGGTTGCAATCTTTTAAGACGAAAAACTATTTCACTCCCCTCAGTTTCCAGTTAAATAATTTTCACTACAATACGTTATCCAACGTCCCCATCCATAACACCAGCCTGAACATCTGCTTATATTTCCAGATGTTTTAACGAATTCGTCATATTGTGGAGAGAATAACAAAATAATTTTATCGTTACAGAACACACTAAGCGACTGCACTAAGTTTTTTGTGAATTAGCTTTACCTCCCCTTCAATTTCTACAATTTAATTTCATGGGGTTCGTATATATATTTTTTTTTTCATAGACAATATAAAAATATTACATTTTGTGTCTTTCGTATTCTTAAGCCTAAAAATATTTATTATAGTGTAATAATATTTTAATTAATTACAATATTTTATATCAAATAAAAAAAATACTAGTTAACATAAAATTTTACTTAGTGTGATTGTTTAGCTTTTTTAGGTATAAGTTTCTGAAAACCATAGCCTAATTAAAAATATAGAAAGTGAGACAAAAATTGTTTCACTGATTCACTTTGATTAGAGCAAAGATTCTCAACTTTTTTTTTTTGGTACACTTTTAACAATTTCAAAATTTGACACATTAACAATAAAATAAGTTTAAAAGAATTTTATCTGTAATATACTTCCCTATATCCACGAATAAGTTAAATATGTCACAATACCCTGACTTTATTTCTATAAAATGGCAAAATATAATTCGGATTCGGATTTTTGTTTCCCTCCCCTCAGAGTATAATTAAGAATTTTTTAAAGATTTGGCTGGTACACTAAAGTGCTGCGGAACAGTGGTTGAGAATCACTGGATTATAGAGCATTCCTCGTGAAAAAAAACCCACGTTCCACAAACTGGAAAATATTGCACTAAGCTTATAGGACAATTATTTTTATCATGGTTGAACACATTTTACACCTGCACTTCATAAACTAAAGCTCATGATCTTCAATTAGCATTTCTTTCTGCGTTATTCTATTTCTTTTAAAATGCTTTGCAATACTTTAAAAAAGTAATTGGTAAATCTCCTTTTTCAAAACCAATGAATTCTAAAATGATATTCTACCATGTTTAAAAAGGTGGTGGAGGGAAAGATGGATCAAATTATGTTTTCACTCGAAAAAAAAAGAAAAAAAAAGACAAAAATATTCTTCTCGGAAATTTAGGCGAAATTCCATGTCCAATTTTAACTCAATATATCTTAACTTGATATACCTTAAATGTTAAATGCATTGTACCTACCGATTAAGGGGAAATTTTTGAAAAAAAAAACTTATTGACAGTATCAAACAAATTTAATTTTTCCTCGCTTTCTTAAAAATGTTCGTTACACAGCAACGTGAAAAAATATTCAATTTAAATTGTTTCACAATATAAAAATACCTCATTTTCACTTCCTTCTTGAATCATCAATTCATTCACAATTATTAAGTTTATATAAATGTGGAACAGTAAACTCTAAAATTACAGAAAATGAAAATCGTTCCGTTCTTACGATATCAAGTACAATTATATAGAACAATATATAAAATATCTTTAAAAAACTAAAAAAGTTATTGAAATAATTAATATAAAAAATAATAAGTTAGTTAAAAAAATATATGAATAAAAATTAACAAAATAAAAGGTATTTGTTTGGGTTTTTAAGTAACTGAATACTCTATTAGTTGCAAATTCTACGCGCGCGTAATTAATTCCCAAAACCTCAAAATATTTTCCAAACTATCAAAAGTCTATCCCAGACAAGTCATTTACTTCTGCATCGATATTAAACTTCCATTACCTCCGACTGAACATAATTAGAGGCCAAGAAAATCGAACAAAACAAAATGGCGCGCGCCGTAATACAAGAACGGTCCCCAGATATTTTATCTTCACTACATTCATCGAGGAGAAAAAAAGATGGAAAGACGAAGGGAGAAGCAATCTCCATTTTTGGTATTTACAACATTTCTAAAAATCCAACAGAATTCATAAAAGGAAAAAAAAAAAAGAAACATCCTTTCCCAAACGATCGGAGAAAAACAACACAGACGACAAAAAAATAAAGCCCAGGAACAAAATCGCACGCAGCATTTTCCGTTTGCAGCTTTTATAATCCGATGACTAAGCTCCAACGCTATAAAACGATGCTGCTGCTTCATTCAAAAAAATCAATACCGCTGCTGTAAAAGGTAGAGGCATGCGGCGAAGAAGGCGGAGCTTAAAACGAACCAATAAACCAAAGAGGAAGACATTTTTAAGAGCTAAATAAAAGATGGCAGTGCAGCGGTTCTTTTCTGACTCAAGACAGGAAGGCGATACCCGCCATATTACCTCGAATATGTAAAAATGGATAACATAACGAGAGAAGAAATGCTGCAAAATAGAGGACGACTTTTACCGATTTTGAAATCTAAATTAATCGATGTGTGCTGAATCGATTATAAAAATAAAATCAAGAAAGAAAAACGCTCATATTTGTTTATTTTAATTTTTTTAAGAATCCAAGGTTGGAAAAATATTAGTAGTTCATCAAAAACGAAAGTGAATTTCAACATTTTCGTGAAAAGTAGAAATTTTCATAAAATCACTTTTTCCCCCTAATTTTGCTAAAGATATATTATGTACATCAGTAAGCATTTTACGTTCTAAAAATATCTTAAGTGATTCTAATCAAATACACAGTTGTATTATTGATTTCCTGTTGAAGTACAAATAAAGGCATTTGACCTCATCAATAAAAGAAGAATAAAAAATTATTCCCAAGATATATTTTTTTTTTTTTTCCTTTTAAAAACACAAACGTGGCCAAAAACATATGCATGGCATTACAATCTAATACAAAAATTTCAAACATTAATTAGTATTACAAGACTCATATTTTACACGAATTTAATACAAACTCTTAAAATTTGGAAAATAAAATTTGATTTAATAATAGCGTGAAAATTCGAATATAAGAGTTTTTGAAAAATAATTTCATGAGTACACTGAAGTGACTAAGTATACATACGAAATAGTTCAAAAAATATTCATATAAATAAAAGCAACCCGAGCAAGATTATCTTCAGACACTGCCATGTCTGGAAGTCTTTCATGGCAGTTTAACAGCAAGGCACACAAACGTTAATGTTATAAAAACTCTTCTCTTTATAGACTTTTGAAGAAAAAAAAGGAAAAATTACAGAAAATAAATTTATTCAAAAGATATTTTCGAGCAAAAAAAAAGAGTTGTCTAGAATAAAGAAAAGGCGTGGTTGAAAAACAGTACATAGAAAGTAATATCTTTGAATTGTTATTCCATGAAAAAAAATTTACTAGTAAATGAGTTTCATCAGAATATCGTCATCTCAACCGAATTTTAATTAATATTCAAACAGTAAAGCTTTTCTTTTTTGCCTATGTGTATACGCTTTAAGCATAAAATGTATCTAAAAACCTACAAAGAACAATATTAAATAATTTAAATAACAGTTCTCTTTTACGAAATTACACCACTATCGTGTATTAATGCCTCAAATAGAGGGGAAATGCAATGAAGGAAAGAAATGTTTTCTCTCTTTCCAGCATAAATCAAACTGCTTTTATTTTAATCCAATAAAAAATACCAAGTCAGAGCCTTTAAAAAATTCGTTTTACTATGAATTTAAAAAAATTGCCTGCTCTTCCCAGAGGCATAAAAGAAAGACCAACGGACCACACCTCGCCTCAACCCCACCTCCTCCCGAAAGGCTGTTCGATGACACTCTTACTACGGTGTCCAACACATCCCCCCTTAACCTCCTCCTTTCAGTCAAACTAATGATACCAGTTGCATCACACAGTCAGATCCTCTCCCGGAAATAAACCGGAGAAGAGTAAGAGGCAGCCTGCTGGATTGTTTACAAACACAGCTGCTCGGAGAGAGCCTAGCCCCAGAGAGAGTACAAGAGGGGGGGGGCAGGAATAGAGCGATCAGGTAAATAGGAAATACGGAGGTGACCTTGAAAAGACAAGACACGTGACCAGAGGAGCACGTGAGTAAGTGACTACCCCCCACACACACACACAGCCCAATGTTAAAGTTATCTATCTTTTGCCTCCGACCCGAGCATCTCTCTCTCTCTCACTCCTCAATGCTCCAAGAGTTGCATGGGAGAAGGCACCTCCACAGGCTGACGCTCCTTGCTTGCTCCTTCCTTCGACTCCCTCCATCCATGCCTTGGCGCACTCCCTTTTCCTAACCATTCGGAAAGGGGAAAAAAAAGAAAGATAATCTCGGATGGGTTTCGCTCTTCTCTCCATACGGTGGGGGTTTCCCAGACGAAATTTTAGTTTTTTAAAAACTTTTTTTTTTACTTTCTCTCTTTGGCATCCTTCTCCTTTTCGTTCGCTCTTTCCCCTCTTTCGAAGTGTTATTGTTCTCGAGCTCGGTGCGTTGAATTATCCGAAAGAGGGACCCGTAGCTAAAAGTACCAGTCAATGACTTGCTCCTTGCCTTCTATCTTTCCCATCCCTCTTTCGACAGTCCCCTACCCTCCCCGAAAGGCCACAGCCAAATGTTTCTCAATGCTGCAACTTTTGTTGACGAGCGATGTGTCGCTAGATTTTCTCAGAGTAAAGAAAAGTCACGTGCGGAGCTTTCGCCTTTTGGCGGTTAATGAAACATTCTTTTCAGACAATAGCAAATAAGTAACGGCACGTCGTTTGACAAAGCCAAATTACAGCTTTCTCATCGGGAAAAAAACAAAAAATAAATATAAATAATTTGATAGCATTATTACAAGATAACTGTATACATACATAAATTATATATTATAAATTTTATAATGATATATATTTTATAATATAGTTATTATAAATTTTTTTATTGGTCTTTACTTGTAAAAAAACAAAAGTTCCGTGTGCATTTAGAGCAGAACATTTTATTTTTAAGGATGGCAACACACAAATTTAAATATCTATTCCCTAAATATTCCGAGTGTCTGCAATTTCATTGCTGTTTTCATAATTCAAAGTACAAAAATACAAAGAAAAAATTAAAAATACGAAGCTATTCAATTTCTGAATCAAGATTCAAAGCATAAAAATGAGGCAACTTAAACAGCCCAGAAGAAAAGGAAGCCAAGGAAATATAAACAGCATTTTTGAGTCCGCATCTCTCATTTTAGTGTTCTCGTGTTTCACTGCAGCTGCGCGCATGGGGAAAAAGACTACAGATTTCGATGGGAAGGGGGATCCTCACGGGATATCACCATGACAACCACGCATCTACCTTCTAACTACTTGAAGAACACCAATTGTGGAGAGAAAAACGTAGATAAATGTCAGTTGAACCTAATTTTTAGAAAGCACTCACAGTAAATGAAAATCGCTAAAAGTTCGCTGTATTTTGTATTGATTAACATTTGGTTCGAATACATATACAAACACAGAAAAATCCATTTACAACTTTAAAGATTTAAGTTGATTTGCAATATTAAAGTTAAATTTTAAACGAATTTAACACTTTAATGCTGCAAATATTTATTTCACAAATAGTTAATCAAAACAAGAATCATTTTAATACCATTTTTTTCTTAGTTCTATTTTTTTTAAAAAAAACAAGGACAGCAGAGGACAAAAACATCAGAAATAAACTATTAAACATAAAAAAATAATTACAGAAATTTATTAATTCAAATTAACAGTTCTTTTAATGTTTTAACAACTACTTAGTATATCTACCCAAAAGAATCAATGGTACAAATGACAAAGATTGATATTCGGTCAATAAAAACTGTAAAATTAATTTTAAAAAGAAACTAATTTTAATTATGCTAAATATTTGAATAAAACTCAATGTTAATAAGAGCATTTACATATTTTAACACTTTTCTTTAAACTACAATCAATAAATAAAATGTTTAAAAAAATATTTAGTGAATTTAAATTTTGACAAACAATATATATGATATTCTACACAAACTAACTTAAATCTTGGAAAATTAATATTTTCCAAGCTTTAACGTTTCAAAATTAATAACTGAAATCATAATTATTTATTATAGCAACACATCACAGATATCACATAATAAAACTTAAAGTGATTAATAATTTAAACTACGATATTTTAAAATGTATTGAAGAAAACTAAAATACTTATAATATGAAGTTTCCACATATCACAGAATCAATATTTTTTCCCGAAAAAATAAATATTATTTTTTATTGTATTAAAAAAAAAAAAGAGTTAATATGACTATGTGGGACTTTATTTATACATTGAAAAAAAATTTCCGGACTTTTGGATCTTGAAACATTATCAATAATACATAACTTTTCATTAATATATTACAGCAATTGGATTTTAGATATTTTTTATGTTTTCAGTAAACAAAAAAAACTGTTTAATTTCAATGAATTGAGTAAAAAATATTTTTCAAAAATTTATCTGACATATACAGAAATAAAAGAAACCTATCTCATAAAACATAGTATTCTACAACTGTTACAAAGCATCACTAAAAGGTTAATTGTAATTTTACTTATCTTTTAAAGTTATCAAAATATTTTTTTAATTGTATGTGCACAGAACAGCTCTAATAAATAAAATTTTCATATGAATATTTCACAAATACCTTATTTTAATAATTAACAATATAAAAAGCAAAAAATATAAAATATTCCACAATAAACATAAACTAAAATGGAAAAATATCAATAATAAATTATTTTTTGAATAGAGGAATATACCATTCTGAAACTGTACCATGATGTTTTAGCACAATGGAAATATTTTTATACAGCCTTCGACATTTTAATTTTGAATAAAAAATATATCATTTCCTTTATAAAAAAAATAAAAAAACAAAGTGTAATTTTATCAACAGCAAAAATGTTATTTTAATGTAAAGTCATTAATGATCACAAAAAAAAAATTTAATACGTATACAAAATTTTCCTCATTTATATTTGAATATCAACAGTAATATTTAATTTTAATTTTACAATAATTTTAAATTTAACAGCATAAACATAAAATATTTAATACAAAATATTGGGAATTTATAAAATATTTAAAACATTTTTCTTTATCTTCTTTCATATTTAAAAAACAAAAATTTACTCTTTGTAATATTCAAATAATATTTGAAGAAATCCTCAAATTTAAATCATCTTTCCTCTAATTGCATTTTTATAATTATACCACAGAAATTTACATTTCATATAATTACAGCGGTCGAAATAAGTTTTTGACATTTTAACATTTTTGCATAAATTGAATTAATAAAAAAAAACTGTATACAAAAACAATTTTTATTGATTTTAAACCAAAAATCATTAAGTATTAAAAGCAGCATCTTTTGCAATTCATTAAAATGTAATAAATTAACAAAATGGCCATTATTTCATTCAAAAGCTGGTAAACAAACAAAAAAGTATTTGACTAAACAAAAATAAATGAAAATAATTCAAATAATAAAAATAATATCTAGTTACTTTTCCACTCTAACAGATGACTTCTTTTAAACACTGTGGCATCAATTTAACCAAATTTTCAGTCATCTCCTGGTCAATTTTTGCCCATTCCTCTCTAAAGATCTCCATTTGACATTTGTTGGAAAAATGGCCCTCTCTTAATCTTTTTCCAAATATGCTCCCCAGGTGCTCAATTGGGTTGAGGTCTGGACTTTGGGCAAGTGCTTTTATAACTTTTGAGCAGTTGTATAGCAGCCAAAACCTTGTATTGTGAGTGAAGTGTTTGGGGTCATTGTCTTGGTAAAACAGATAGTCCTCCTCAATTCCCAGTTTCTCAGCATGGGCATCCAAATTTTCTTTTAAAAACTGTATGTAATACAAATGGTCCATTATGCCATCAATTATGACAACATTTCCCACTCCTGAAGCAGTCATACATTCACAAACCATTATACCCCCTCCTACATATTTTACTCTAGACATATTTCGTTCTTCCAATTCTACATTGGGTTTTCTGTATACTATTATCTTGCCATTGCACCCAAAAAGATTATAATTGCTCATGTCTTCAAAAAGTACATTGTGCCAGAATTCTACCGGCTTGTTTGCATATTTTCTATGAAATTCCATTCTTTGCACTCTGTTCTTTAATATTTATTGCTTCTTTAGAGCAATTCTAGCCTTAAATCCATTATTATGCAGGTAATTTCTAACAGTTTGGGGCATAACATCTATATCCAAATAATCCTTGATAACTTTTGCCAAATTTGATGCATTAGTTTTGGGGCCCTTTTTAATTTGACGTACAAGCCACCACTTCGTAAAATTGTTCAGTAAATTGACCTGAGCTTGGCTTGTTATCAACCAATTTTAGCTCTTTATACTTTTTAATTATATAGTGCACCCTTGTTCTTGGCTTATTTACAATAGCAGAAATTTTGTTTTCAGATAACCCTTAAGTGCATTATGATTACATTTTTAACTTCCAATTATAATTCTCCTTGTTTTTGGCTCATCTTGCTCATTGCTTAAATAAAACCTTCTAAATGCCCTCAGACATGGTCCAAATGCTTTGAATTACAAAAATTTGCAGCCTTACATAACGGTATTATTTCTTCTTGATATAAAAATTTATCAAAGCTTCCTATGTTGAATACTTATTTTGCTTGCCAAACTGCTTTTGAAAATTATAATGGTGACTCTTTTGCTTAGGTTTGTTTTTGTAAATACAAAATCTTCTACATTAGAAACTGAACTGTTATGTGCAACAAATAACGAAGCATGGTTTCGCTATTGTTGCATATTAAGGTATTTGAAGTCAATATTCGCAGAAATCGTTGCATGTCGAATACTCATGTTGACCCATGTATATTTGGAACAAGGAAATACTCTTTCAATTTTAAATTAAATACAAATAAAAAATAAAGAGGACATATTTTTAAAAGAAAAACATCAGCACTTTAGCAATTCACAAATTATGCTTATAGATAGAAGAAAGATAGGTCACTAAATGTTATGGCATTTAAAGTTTTTCAGATTTACTAATACATGATTTTTTTTTCCAAAAAGCTCTTGTACTGAATTTATCCTATAACTAATTTATACAATTTAATTTGTATTCTGTTGAAGTAAAATAATTTTTTTAATTGGCTATATTTATTCTAATAAAATATGAACAAAATGTACAGATTTATATATCAGTAAAACAAAATTATATAAAGTAAAAAAATTTTATTATGTGAACTAAACAACTATTAAAAATAACATTACTTATCTTTAGAACATTTTTATACAATTGAAACCATTGGTGAATAACAGATAAGAGAATAAATTAATATATATTACTATTTTTCAATTCTTACAGATTTCATAAATATTAATAAAGGGAAAAAACAGAATATTCCAATGAAAATAGCAAGTAAATTTTATTACTTGTATAGAATCCCAATTATTATAACAGTATAAATCAGTCTCTATACATGAATACTAATTTACAAAATTCATCTGTCCTTTATTTATTTTTTGGTTGGCATATTTCAGTAACACATACGCACAAAAGATTACTTACATAAACCACATAAATAATTAAATTATATTCAAACCTGCTTAAGAAATGTTTTTAATTTCTACCCAGATGCTCCACAATTTTTTTTTTTTTTTTTTTTTTTTTTGCTATCTTTCACACACAAACAGATTGGAAGTGAAATTCATTTTTTTACTGATAGTATACATTAATTATCACTATAAAAATGCAAAGTCTGATAAATTTTTCAAATTTCATTGAATTTTTATACATATAAAAGATTTTACTTCATAAGATTGAGAGAATGTGATAATTTTTTGCTACCAGGCAAGTATCAAAAAAATTACAAGATACAGTAAATACCAATAATCCAAAATCCATTAAACCAGACACAGCTCTGACTGAAGAAAATTTTTTTAAAAAAATTTTATGTTTATTAACACAAAACCATCCTATTTTAAGTTTAAAAAAAATTTCCCGCCTAATGCACATCACCTACATAATGTACTAATTCAAATTATTTCTTGAGCAAGTATTTATCATTTCTTTGTCTTATTTTAATCTAGATACTTTTTTTACTGTACTGAGTATTTAGCTAAGTATCTTGGGACATTTTTCAGGTTTTTTAAATCTGGTTGACTTCAAGTCCCAATTAGTCTTGATTAATGAAGTTATACTGTATTAAAATTCATAACAAATTTCTAAAATCATAATAAAAAATTGAATTATTGACTTAATTTTATATATCTACATATTGCAATGATTACAATTTGCTACCATATCATTCAAAAAATATCAAAAATCACTCAAGATTTCAAGCAAATTCCCCAAATATTTGTTTGGTTTTTTTAAGTAATTTTCATCAAACTTAAGCAAAATATAAGACAATTTATGTTTCTTGGCAATACTTGAATACCATGTTATATCATTAAATTCTTTAAACATCAGCTTTTAAAATCCCTGAATAATTTTTTGAATCAAGTTACCATTTTCTTCATTATTTACAAACCATTGGATTACATTTTACAAAAATTAAAAAAACATTAATTTCAACAAACATAATCAAAGAATTTGTGATTTTTTTAAAAAAATGTTTATCTAAAGAAATGAATATTTTAAAGAGTTTAATATTTTATCATGGTTTTTTTAGCATAATTTAAAAAATATTCTAAAATACATTTCATAAATTAAAATACATATATAAACATTTTAAATAAAACTAAATTTGGAATATCTGTTTTCAGCAATCAGTATTTTTCTAATCTTAAGAGATTTTTTTAAAAAATCGATTTATCAATAATAAAAAAAATGTCTAAATATGTATTCATTTCCATAACACATAAACAAAAAATATTTTTTAGAATTAACAGTTATCTATGCAGTTGAAATTTATAAAAATACACCTTTAGCATTAACAAGTCATACAGAAAATGAAAGATATACATTTGATGAAGTTTTTTAGAACAATGAAAATCTATTTACTTAGTTTTAAAATAATAAAAAACCTTTATAAGCTTATTATTTTGATTTCTTAACATACAATTACACTTTTATGAGTCAGCATAACATTATTGCAAATTAAATGCCTTGTTTTTTCCAAGACCGAAATAAAAATAAGAAAATTCATAAAAATGGAAAAATTGAAAGTTGTGAGGAAACGCTACAAAAAAATATTTCCATTAATAAACTTCAAAGCAAACTAATACTTTTAAGAGTTAATAACCCTTTGACAACTAAGAGAAACATTTGCTTCCATTTTAAAAATGGTGATAGTTGTATTTAATTAAAACCTTATTAGCATTTTTTATATAGAATGTCAAAATAGAATGTATGACAAATACAATTATGTAAATGAGAACATTTAGAAAAGAACTGTCAAAACTACCAGCACCAATGATAAAATATATATGGGCTGTATTCTTATTCCAGCTTGTGTGGTTCAACAATATATTACTATGTTTTCTCACATTTTGTGTTATTTCATTAGTATAATATTAAACAATATTAGAGAATATTTTAACAAATGAAAATAAAAGCTTGATAAAACTCCACATAGATCTAAATCCAAATGACAAAGATCCAAAAAACTATACATTGCTATGCATTTTTTTAACAATTTTACTTTTTTGATGTCTAAACAAACTAAAATAAATAGTTGCACATTAATATTTATTCTTAGGAGCCTTATGGTCCTGTAAGAGTCAATATATACTACAACAACATCCTTTCTCATAAAACAAGAATAATCAATACAAAAATTTTCATTCCATTAAACTCGTATTTTTCTTTTTATTTATTTCTTATTTTAGAAATCCTTCAAAAGAATTCATACCATATTTTATAAATACAATTTTTAAAATTGTATACAGAAAAATGTTTCTAAAATTATCAGAAAAAATATCAATCAGAATATTCAGAAAACATAAAAACTATTTACACAGAATGATAAACTTTTTGTTCCATACAAATGCAGATTAAAACTTTTTCCTTGAAATGTTAAATAAAATATTTCAAAAAAGAGAATGCTTGATTTACACTATATGTAAATAGTGAAAAAATAAACCTAACATTAAAATCTATACTGCTCTTTGGGATATCCATTATTACATTTTACAACTATAAACATGGAAAATTATAACAGCTGTAAATGTTGAATAATTGAAATTTTTTTATAGTTTTAAAAACAAAAAGTTTTAACTCACGTTTTAATTCAGTTCTCACAAATTAATTTACTTTCAAGCAAAAAACAACAGTTTACTTTCTATTGGGCGTAAAGGAAAGTCCTGTTGGATTTTTTTTTTCTAGAGAAGAAAGAAAACATATTTTTATCCCTTTTTATTTAAAATATAATCTGAAATATACAATGTCCTTTTTTAGTTCCAACTGTGAGCCAGCGTTGTGGTAGCTTATCCAACCCCCGGAAAAGAAGTTCTCTGTTTTGAACAAAGTATTCATCCACTGCCACTTGAGCATACTCATAATTTATGTATTCATTTCCATTAAGAAAGTTTTACAGCAACTTGAACAGATGATAGTCAGATGGGACAATATCAGGAGTATATGCTGGCTGTGTGAACTAAAGTTTCCTAACCTAACTCTGCTATATTTTTTGCGGTGTTCCTTGCTACATGCCTTGTCATGATGGAAGAATCACACCCTTTCTGTTGGCAAAAGATGTACGTTTATATTGAATTCTTTATTTAAAAGATTAAGCTGCGAACAAGAACGAACATTTCATTTTCTTTAGCAACTCACAGTGCATTAAACACTTGCTGTCTCACCAACAACACAACATAACCTTCTCCTGATGCACGCCAGCTTTGGATATGGGTGGTAGTAACTCGCATTTGTAAACATATGCTTTTTTTTTTTTCTAACCATAAATTTATACATTATTCACTCTTCATATCTAGTCACAAAATGGCCCCCAAACGGTTTCTTTTTGTGACAAGCAAGATTTGAAGAACACATATTGAAATTCTGTCCATTTAACTTTTTCACTTAATTTGTGTGGCACTCAAACAGAGAGCATGGACATGAAACCAAGGCTTTTAATATAATTCAAATCAGTAGTCTGATGAATTCCAAGCTTGAAGGCCATTTCTGTGAAAGTTAACATGGGATTTGTCTCGCATTTTGAGCAGCACTTTGTCACTGACATCTGATGGCCTTCCTGATCTGGGTTCATCTTTAAAAGAAAAATCGCCCAATCAAAATTTCACAAGTCATCTTTGGCATGTTTGAGCTGTTATTGCTTCCTCTCCAAACACATCATGTGTTTCTTTTTGCCTCCATTGTGTTATTTCCTCATGGAACTCAAATATACAATGTATTAACTATACTTTGTCTTCATTCATGTTGACAGTTTACATGTTTAAAAAAACTAATTAAAATGCAAAAAAATGTGTATAAGTTATCAATGAGTATACTAATCTACTTGTTTAAACCAGTTTCAGTTGGATCAAACTTCTTGCCAAGGATCAACAACACATAAAAATGCATGTGTTCAAAAACGGCAGATCTTCCCTTTAAAACAAAACTTCTCTCTCTGTTACATTTTCTTTTTCCATAACGTTAATTTTCTACTTCAGTTACTTCTTTCTTTTTCTACAATGTTTACTTTCTAGCACAAAAATTATAAATATTAAACAGAACCAAAAATGTATCCCTATACCAGGTATTTTGAATCCATGGAAACAAAGGGAAATGTAGAATATTTCTACTTGCTTCTCTTTTAAGGTTATTGAATACAATAAAAATAATACATTTATTTGAAAATTTTGGTTCTTGTGTATTAATGTCACCACAGCCAAATTTGTGTCACTGGACAGTCGAACACTAATTGTTTCTTTTTTTCAAACATAACATGTAAAACTCTTTTTGCTGTTTTAATATCATGGCGTAATTTACGTGGCCCAAACTTTGCTGTGGTGACGATAGTACGTAAGTACCAATAATTTATTTATAATATATTTATTTATAAATAATAAAAAACAAAATCAATAGAAAATATGTGTTTTGATTTTAATAAGCAAGTTTAAATTTGGTGTTTATGTATAAATATGCCATTGGTATTCTTTGACATACAATAAATTTTTGTTAGTGGTATAAAAGGTTTAGTGTTTTTCTCTAAGATATCAAATAAATCGTTATAACTCATAAATCTTTAAATAGCAGTTAATCTTTGGTGATAAATTGCTAACATGTTTATTTAATATAAAAATCTAAAAGTAATTGATAAATCAATAAAAATGCTTTTAAAATGTAAAGAAACACTTAATCTCATGGAAACCTTTTACTAATGTTCTAATCTATTCAAAATATCCTATTATATACTAATTCTAGTATAATTCTAATTTGAGAGGAAATTAAAATTTAATTACAAAATAATATTACACTTGCAAATTTAAAATGTTTTAATAGACAGGTGCCTAATCATATTTTCACTTGAATGTTTTAATTATCTCTGTGTGTGATATAATTAAATTTATTTTATTTTTATAAGTATATATATATAGTCCTATTTCTTAAAAAATCTTATCTTCACAGTATTTTAAGTGCTCATTATATCTTTATATTTTATTAATAATTTTAAAAGAAACAAAAAAAAGTTAAACAAGAAAAAAGAAAACTGACTCTATAAAACAAAAATAAATTAATTTTAATTTCGATTGCGTCTTAACTTACATAATTCTCAAACAATTCATAATTTTTCAATATAAAAAATGACAGATTGTCATCAAAAGAAATTTTTTTATGATTAAACAATTTTCCAGATAGTATTATCATAAGGCATTTTTATTAACATGCAACTATTAAGATTTGAAGAATAACATTTTTTTAAAATATATTGCAAACTGATAGCATAGTATTAAATTCAAGAACAGAAATCTCCCACTCCTTCCCAAGTTAAATAAAAGATGAACATCTGTTACTGATAAATTTATTTTGATTAAAAAGTGCTTGCATATTAGCATCACCGCAGCAAAATTAGCACCACACAACTTACACCTTGATATTAAAGTAACAGACTAATGTGTTTCATAGGAAAAAATACCAATCAGTCCAATTTTGATTGAAAATTGCACAATTTGCTAGGTACCAAATTGGCTGTGGTGACGCTAATATGTAAGTACCCGATTAAAAATAAAACAATCAACTTTTCAGACCTATTAAAACAAATTTTAAAGAATTTCTCACACAATTAGCAAATAAAAATATCAATGTAACTATATTGTAATGTTATCGCCCATCTTGGTGAACATAAACAAGTTGGCGCTATTACCCCGGATATCAAACTAGCACCAAAAAAACATTTAAAAGAAAAAACTATAAACTATACAATGTATACATATTTTTAAGGCTAAAAATTTAATTCGGGAAAAAAATTAAATTAAACTAAAAAAATTAGTTATTATATTAAAGCACTTTTTGTATATATAACTTTTTCACATTAAGAGGCAAAATTCAAAGAAAATAAAAATAAAAACAAACGTAAGAAATTTCAATTTATTTCATTATATATTATGCTATCTGAAATTCCATTACTCTTGAAATTTAACCTTTTAAACATTTTAATACATTTAAGGAGCTCAAAATTTTAATAGCATAAAACAAAACAGATTTAATTAAACACAAATACTACATATTTATTAATTCAATTTTTAATAAAGCAATCATAAATTAACCCTTCAAATCTCTTACAAGAATGGTATAATATCAATTACCGAGATGTTAAAAAAAAGTCTTCATATCTTCAAAAACAGAAAACAGTTTATAAAATCAGCGAATATATGCACAACTAGAATTTTTAAAGTTGCAAAAAATGTTCTATGTTCATGTCCATGTTCTGGTATATTATTTCCAAAGAAAATCGGTATATCATACATTTACAAACTTAGATAGAGAACATGGAGCACCTAAACCAGATTCATAACAGCAAACATATAATACAAGCAAAAATAAACTGAATTCATCAATCAACATGAATGAACATAGAAAAAGGAAATTAGTTACAAAAATAGCTGTGTACTATTTAGAAAAAAATATTAGGAAACAAGAATCAACTTTAATGAATTTTGTGAGTTTGTGTGTATATTTACTAAGACAAAGAAAAATTTGGAATTTAAGTGTAGCAAAATAAAAGCACATTAATGTGAAGACTGAGAAACAAAGACATTCAAAAATATTTCATACTGAAGATAGTAAGAATGTTTCATCTGAATTATCTTTTATAACAGCAAACAACAAAACTACAATACCCTAAAAATTCAACCACAAAAAAATATTAAAACAAAATAATGATCCTTTTCTTAATTTTTTGATTGAAGGTCAATTTTTAAACATTAAATAGGCAAAAAAAAATACATATTTCTAAATATTTGTGTATTAAAAAACAAACATTTAAATTTTACATCTTATTGTATAAAGAAAGTTATTTCACTGATTAGCCTAACATTTCGAGTTCAAATTGTCTTCAAATGGCAAAATCAAACCATAACAACACGCGCAGATTATCTCATATCAAAGAGTGTGCATGTACTTTTAATTTTTTTCCCGAAACCAACGATATAATTAAAAACAAGCATATTGTGGAGAAAAACTATAATTATGTCATTTATTATGAAGTTTTAATTCAACTAAAGTGCAATCGATTTTGTATCTTTTGCAACATAGAATTCAAAACTACTAGAAGTAAAAATTGCAATAGGAACTTGTAAGAAAAGAAAAGAAATTACTATTTCGCAATTGAACACATCATTTTACAAAAATATTTGCATCAAAACGTTCTATAACTAATTGATTATTATAAAATGCAATGTCATATTTCAATATTTAAAAAAATTAGACCACTTCTATTCATATGCGTACTACATCTCTCTGATGATGCTCAAGATATTTCCGCATATACAGTTGCAATATTTACGACCGCGAAATTGGATTTGACCATAAGTTGATTGTTTACAGGCTCTAACCCTTAAAATTTAGCGCAGGAATAATCTATGATACATGACAACTTACCTCTTCAATAGTGGAAGGTCGAATCCTTTCTTCTTCCTTATTATTTGTGGGAGTTTGTTTTATCCCTGATGTTGAAGGGATGGAAGCGGCAGCCATTTTAATTTCACTTGTCAGTTGTGTCAGGAAGGTCTCGTTCGCTGATTGGTTGTTTTGAGCGTTATCCTTCATTATTGACCAAAAGCGCGCTAACAGAGGGCGATATTTGAAAAAAAATACAGGAAATTAATTCGGAGACCCTCTCACTAGTATGGTTTGAAAGTGACGGAAAGAAAACATGAAAGTGAAAGAAAAATCACTAAAAAGGCGGATTTTTTTTAAAAAAAACACAGACTATATTACAATTGCTCAACAATAGTTGGTGGCGAATTTGAACCGCAATTAAATCAATAAATATTTACAAAACAACATATATGCATGCAGAGAAGAATAACAATAGTGTTGGAAGAAACAGTTGGCTGTGAATTTTCTTTGATTTCTCTCTATCGATCTCTTCCAATGTTTATAATATATTTCGCAGTACTTCGAGTAGGAAATCGCGGAATGTCTTTAATTTAGTTCGAATATAGATTTTACCATTCATGGAGTTTTATTTGACAAAAATTATTTTAAAATGAATTGCTTGAATATAAAATATGCTGTTATTATTATACAAAATGAATATATGCTTTTACGAATATGGAATCAATTTTTGTACAAATTGTTCTAAAAAATCAGTCCTTTCAAAAGTATTCGAAGCCACGATATTAAATTCAGTAACTTAATGATTTTTTCACAGGCAAGTACAAAATTATAGCCATTAAATAAAAATTTGAAGGTAGGCATAATAATCATTGCTTTTAATCAGAAATATGTCTTTAGATCATTAAAAAGAAAATTTTCTTTCAAGATGTTGTACTTTTATTGGGCAATATTGCATCATTATATAATTTTACTAACTAGCTTACATGTAAGAGGTTGTACCCCTTTCCCTCATTTTCAATCGAATGAGGATATCATCTTATAATTTCTGGACGATTTGTATTCTTAGGATCCAGTACTCATCAGCTAGAACACGGCTTCTTGACTAGTGTTCTTTCATTCTTCTCGGAAAGAGAATTCCGCAACCGGAAAATCGTTCGCTTCGTAATTAGAAGAATTACTTCAGAGTTGAAAATTGGAAATGGAACATCAGCATTTTTATAATTTTAAAAAAAAACCATTATGGCGTCCCAGACAGCAATAAAAACAATCAAGGACATTGATATTACGGGTTGATTTAAATTTTTCAAAAAAAAGTAATTAAGATATTCATTAATTTCAGAAAGCTTCAGATGTAAGGCAAAGAAAAAAATTTTAAAAAATAACTATGTGTACTGCAATTTTTTTTCTTTTTTTTAAATAACATACAAATAAAATTAATTTTATTCTTTAGTAATAAAATTGATATTCAATTAAAATAATAAATGAGTCAATAAATATTTAATTCTGAATACATTATTAGCTTATTAGTTAACCAATAAACATTTTCTAAATTTATTATTAATTATAAAATTAATTAATATTCCTTTTAATGAATAATAAATATAATGGGTAACTAGTTTTAATTATAATAATAAAATTAATTATAAATAACTTTGTTTTATATGATAATAAAATTAATTTTGCTTTAATTACTAATAAAACAAGTTTATTTTAGTTTAAAATTTTATTTAAAAAATACCTGATATTGCTTTTATTAATAAAAATAAAAAGATTAATTTCAATTATGTATTTAAATGTATTATTTTCAATTTAAAAATATAAATTATATAAATAGTAATTGCTTAGAATTTTATTTATATTGAATTCTTGCTACTAAGTTGATGTTCATAAGGAAAAGGTCCTAAAACATGCTATTAATCGAAGAATTATAATCCAAACTTACAAATTGAACCTAAGCAAATTACTTATAAAATTACCATCATCAGCTTGTTATCATGTGTTCCTATTATATAAATACAGTGGGCCACAAAAGTGTTCATACACTTGCAATTTCTCATAAAATTTAATGTTTTCGACTAGTAAAAATTAATAAATTGTAATTGTAATTTTTTTATGATATTTGCAACTTGTTCTTAATGGAATGACATAATTAATTTTTTAAAAATAGTATAACCATTTTTTTAAAAAATTAATTATTAAAAAGCTATTAAAAAGTTACGCCTCAAAAGTCTTCGTACACTTATCAAAAATCTCAACTTAGCTTTAAATATTGTATTTCTTTCTTAATTTAGTACTTAATAGGATATCTTTTAGTGTCCACAACCACTTTTAAGCGTCTTGGTATAGATTTAATCAGTTTTTTTTTTTTGAAATTTCTGCATCGATTTTCCACCATTCATCTGTGATTATTGCTTTTACTTCGCATTATACGTTTATAAGTCGTGTTTTCTTTTTTTTTACATCAAAACCTCACCAAATATGAACTGGGCTAAATAAAGTGATTGAGGAGGATTTTTCATAATTTGGAGACAGTTATAGAGACACCAGTGGCGTACATTGAGAGCAGTGCGCTTGGCGTTATTATCCGTTAAAAAAAAGAAGTCGTTTCCAATATCCAAATTTTGGGCGGAAAATTTTAAAATTTCTCTTTAAAATATTTAAATAGAGCTCATAATTCACAATATCAACAAAAAATACCAAATTACCTAATTCTGTGGCTGATTTACACCCCCACGCAAGAACACTTCTACCTCCATATTTTATTGATCCAACTAGATTCTTGGAATTTAATTTCAGAAAATTCAAAATTGACAGCAAATTTAGTGGGATGGCAGACAAATCAACAATTTTGGTTTCGATGGACCTATAATAGCTTATAAATGAAAAAATAAGGAGTTTAATCCCATGAATTTATGTGGAACAAAAACTCCTTCACTTCCATGCTGAAGCATGAAAGTGAAGGAGTTCTGGCGTGGGGGATGGACCTCAGAATGAGGTAATTTGGTATTTTTTCATGGTATTATGAATCATGAGCTCTATTTAATTATTTTAAAGTGAAATTTTAAATTATCCGCCCTAAATTTGGATATTGGAGACTACTTAATTTTTTAACAGGGTAATGACGCCAAGTGCACTGCTCTCTTTGTACGCCACTAGTATCTCTATAACTATCCCTAAATTCTCAAAACACCTCTCAATCACTTTAATTAGCCCAGCAGAACATATTTGGGGAGAATTTTATTTTAAAAAAAGAAGAAAATATGACATATAAACACATAATATGAAGTAAAAACTAATCACAGAAGCATGGAGAAAAATCGATGCAGAAATTACGAAAAATTCATTAAATCTTCTTTTAAGGGTCTTGGTATACCAAGACCCTTAAAAGTTGTGGACACTAAAAGATATCTTACTAAGTACTAAAATAAGAAAGAAATACAATATTTAAAGCTAAGTTGAGATTTTTGTTAAGTGTACGAAGACTTTTGTGGCGTAATTTTTTAGCAGTTTTTTGATAAATATTTTTTTTAAAAAATGGTTATACTATTTTTAAAAAATTAATTATGTCGATTTATTAAAAATAAGTTGCAGGTATCATAAAAAAATTCAGTAACAATATATTAATTTTTATCAGTCGAAAACATTAAATTTTTTAGGAAATTGCAAGTGTATGAACTTTTTTGTGGCCCACTGTACATATATATATATATATATATATATATATATATATATATATACTCATGTCCATAAATTAAGGATAATGAAGTTCAGGCAAAGAAAGAGACAGAAGCAAAACAAATTTTACTTATTTGTAAAGTCTATTTATTAAACAAAAGGTAAACAGCAAAAAAGATGCTACATGTTTGACATAATTAATAAAAACTGCGATTTATACTCCCTGGAGCAAATTTCAAAAAAGAACTTATTTACAAAAAAAAAGTATAACATGGTTAGTATAATGGTTAATACGGAGTATGTCTCCTGGACGATGCAATACAGGCCTTACAACGCCTAGGCATGCTGAACATCAAATTATCAATCTGATCTTTGGGAATATTACACCACTCATCAAGCAATGACCTCCGAAGTTCCAGTAAACAAATGGGAGGGGGTTGACAGGCTGCAATTCATCGGCCAAGCATATCCCACACATGCTCTATTGGATTCAAGTCCGGTGAGTATGCTGGCAAATCCATACGGATGATATCCTCCGATTGAAGGCATTCGTCTACAATGTTTGCACGGTGAGGACGGGCGTTGTCATCCACAAACAGAAATTCAGCACCCATGACGCCCCGAAACAAACGTACATGTTGTTCCAGAATTACATCCCGATAGACGTGGCCTGTCATCGTTACACTCTGAACATGCAGGTCAGTTCTGGAACGAAGAATAATTCCTCCCCAAACGAGTCATCCTGCACCACCGTAACGGTGTCGTTCAATGGTGTTCTCTTGGTGGTAACGGGTACCTGGCGCTCTCCATATTAAAGTCCAGCGAGAATCAGACTGCAAACTAAACCTGGACTCGTCGGAAAACATCACACAAGACTACTGTTGTGGTGTCCACAATGCATGCTCTCTACTCCAGGTTAATCGCAGGCGAGAGTGAGTTGCGGTAAGTGGAACACATATGACAGGCCTACGAGTATATAGACCAATGTGCCCTAAGTGTCTGTACACGGTCTGCCTTGAAACTATCGTACCGGTAGCTGAAGAAAGCTGACAAGACAGGTCTGATGCTGTGCTCCATCTGTTTGTTTTGGCAGTAACTGCCAAATACTGGTCCTCATTCGGCGTTGTAACTCGAAGGCGACCTGTGCTGCAACATCTACTCACATTAACATCATCTTGGAATCGCTGTCAAAGCCTGGAGATGACACTCTGGGTGATTCCAAGTCCCTCGGATACTTCCAGCTGGGTACGTCCACATTCCGGTCGTCAAATAATTCTTCCACGTAAAAAATCATCCAAATGCTTCCTTTGAGCCATAACTATGCTGTTATTGCACTGAAAGGCTTTTAAAGCACTTGCGAACAATTTTACTTCTTTGCCACCATTCCTTATACACCCCTCTCTTACACTCTCGTCATTGTGACGAACTATCCGTGCCATCTGGTGGTTTCCTGTAATTTGCATATTCTTCTTCAAGATGTGTGTGATAATTCTACAGGTGAAATTTTTATTTTAGAGTTCAATTTCTGTGTGATTCTGAATTATCCTTAATTTATGGACATGAGTGTGTGTATATATATATAGGCAGAAAATTCACTACAGCATTTTTTCCTTTTATTTGCAAGATTGATTTGAAAACTCTCTGTGGACAGTTTTCACTTTATATTCAAATGAATCTTCTATAATTATAAATTGTTGACAGTTTTAACTACACTGCTGGCCACCGTAAATGCAACACTCTGATGGAAGCATGCAATTAACATGAAATTTACAACATGCATTAGCGGAGGTGGGATATGCAAATGATTAGAATTTCAGCGCAAATGCACATCACTCGCGCCTGTGGCGCCACCTCAAAGAGCTATTTAAGGCTTGGAGATTTCGACGATTTCAAGTTCAGCAATTGTGTTTTTCTTGTGTTTTTTTCAAAAACTGATCAGTTATGTCTCGTAGAAAACAGCGATCAGCTTTTGATCACGTATCCGAGTTCGACAGAGGAAGGATAGTGGCCTACCGAGATTGTGGATTATCTTTCAGGGAAATCGGTAGTCGTGTTGGACGAAACCAAACAACTGTAATGCGGATATGTGAAAGTGGAAGCAGGGGGTACGACGGACCGACGTGGGTGATCGCATCCACCTCATTGCACCACTTCACGTGAGAACAGGCAAATTTTGCGCATGGCAGTGACGGATCACTCAGTCACATCACGAACCGTAGCGCAGCACATTCAGTGTCTACGCGTATCATTCGACGCCGTTTACAGCAGAGCGGTCTGTCCGCAAGACGTCCATTGCTTGGTCTACCTATGACGCAGAACCACACGGTCTTCACCGGCAATGGTGAGATGAAAGAAGGATGTGGGTGACAGAATGGAATGAAGTTGTCTTTACTGACGAGTCACGCATCTGTCTGCAACACCACGATGGTCGGATTCGAGTCTGGAAACACCGTGTAGAGAGGATGCTGAACAGTTGTGTTTTGCACCGCCACGCTGGTCCGGCACCCGGCATTATGGTATGAGGCGGTATTGGATATCACTCTCGCACTCCTCTAGCACGCATTGCTGGTACTTAAAACAGCCAGCACTACATCTCCAAGGTGTTGGAGCCAGTTGTCATACCTTACCTTCAGGGCTTGGCCACAGCCATATTTCAACAGGATAATGCTCGACCACACGTGGCACGCGTTGTCCAAAGATTCTTCGTCAATCACCAGATTGAATTGCTCCCTTGGTCGGCTCGCTCTCCGGTTCCTTCGCCGATAAAAAACATGTGGTCCATAGTTGCTCAATGATTGACCCAGATTACACCCCCAGCTACCACACCAACTTTGGCTACGTGTGGAAGCTGCTTGGTCTGCTGTACCCCAAGAACACATCCAAAGTCTCTTTGAATCAATGCCGAGGCGTGTGGCAGCGGTGATCTCCAACAATGGCGGCTACTCTGGCTACTGATTCTGATATATATATATATATAATAAATTTGTATAATATATCAAAAACAAGAAATAATAGATAATGAACATAACAAGAAATAACGTAACAAAAATATAAAAGCTAAACATGAAGATCGAATTTATAGAAAAAAAAAAGGAACTACAAAAAAAGAACCTGGTGAGTCAGGAAGCAATTTCGGACTTGGGACCGAATAAGTGGGGTTAAACTAGTTTGAAGGCGCCAACCTTCCCCCTTTGCAACTCGGTTGGAAAAACCAGATAAAATAAACAAAAATTCCAAGTATGTAAAAACTCACAGAGAGTATGATAAAACCACTGACTACTACTCTGCAACAAACTCTCCCAAACTCTTAATGCAGAAAAATCCCAAAACAATTACGTAAGAAAAGTAGAAAAATACTAAAACAATTACGTAAGAAAAGTATTTTTAAACAAGAATTTAACAAAGTATCTTTACTCACAGATCTTTTTCAAAGAGAATCAAGCGTCTTGAAATTAATGAAAATCAATTATTCACCGAGTTAAAAAATTCGAATATACATAAACGCATCTTTTGAACTAACTTTTAAACAAGCCAGAAAAGATAGATACCAAGATATATGACAATCAAATATGGTAGGATTTGAATTGGTTGATTGTCAAAAATGTAAATTTGCTAGGCTCTAATTTGGTTGGTTGTCAAAAATATGTATGATGTTCAAGATGTGTGTGGAAAAGATGTAAACTGTGATATGAGTGTTATGGTATAATCTTCACAGCAAGACCACTAACATGCTGACTTTGAAATCCTATTGTTGTGTGGTGGATTTGGAAATCAGACGTAGCAAGACGGTTAATGCATTTGTGATGAATATAAGTTCTTAAGAAATTAAAAGGGTATTCATGATCTAAACAACATTGAAATTTTTTTTTTATATTATTGAATTTATCTATTTTGTGGGTAGTTAAGTTATCATTTCTAAATAAAAAATTCAAAATGATATTTCTGTAAATTGATAAATGCAAGTTACTATTCTATACAGGAATTTTAATTATATGGAACTTAAAAGAATCTCTTTTGTCAAAAATGTTACTGACTACATTATTGTTAATAAGATGCAAGTCTAAATCCAAGAATTCTACCATATTAGAGTTAAAGTTAGTTTTAAGGAGGTTGAGATTGTCAGGGTAGAATATAATATTTGGTTTGTATTCATTATTTTACCAAAAATTATTAGATCATCTATATAACGATAAATCAAGTAAGAATCATTTACAACATGATCAATTTCAAAAAAGTGTAAATATAGGTTCGTTAAACAATTACTAGCTGGACCACCCTGAGGTAATCCTTTGATCTGTTTATAAAGATTTTGACCAAAAATGCAATGAAATTTTCTTTTAAAACGAGGTTAACAAGAATATTAAATTTTTCTTTTTTCATTGAAGTATATAATTCATGTATCTAATATATATTATAAACGTGAAAGTTTGTGAGGATGTTTGTGGGTCTTTCACGCAAAAACAACTGAATGGATTTTAATGAAATATTACAGTAATATAGCTTATACATCAGAATAACACACAGGTTATAATTTATAGCATAGGCTATAACTTATAAAAATTTGTAAAAAGTGTCCAAAATATAACGATATTTGTCAAGTAAGTAGGAAAAAAATCTGGCATCAGCAAGCAAATCTAGCCTGAGTTGCAAAAAGCCCACGTCAGCATATATTTATCTTTTGTTTGTGAAAAACTCTTTTTGTTTTGGCTACGCAAGGGGTTCGCTTCTAATTAATTCCTGTGATCAGAATAATGCCTATTTTCTTTTATTTCAGAATAAAACTAAGTTTTGAAGGGAGAGGTTGTTATAAATCTCTCTTTATTTTAATGTTTTTTTTATGATTTTATTATGCACATTTGGTAGTAAGAAATGGATCTTTTTTCAAAATAAATGCTTTTATCGGTTCTGGTACTTAAAGTAAATAAACTCTCTTTCACACTGCCTCATTTGGACAAATTTTCAAAATTTGTTTGTGGTTAGTATTTAATTATAACGCTATAATTTTAATTGAATAGGCAGATATTGCGTTTTTAAGTATAAAAGTAATTACAACTACTGTACTGTATTTTTTGGAGTGTGTGAGTGAGTGAATATTAACATCGCAATGTTCAGCTACACGAGGGCTTTTGGCAACGCATCACGTAATTTTGAACCATGGTCAAGTGACGTGGATGACACCTGAGCTGGCACCCCCTTCTCCTAACTACCACACCACACCAACTTAGAAGGAATATTCTACCAATACTTAGCAGGAATATTCTTTGAAATCCACTCTTCCAAGATATATGGCAGCACGGGTTCTATGATGAGTATTTTAGCGGGGAAGCCGAATAGTTTTGTAGCAGATATTGCGTTTTCAGCTGACGGCGTTTTCAGCGGATTGCAAAGATTATTATTTTTGTCTCGAAAAAATAGTTTATGTCAAAATTTAAGTGTCTTATGTTTTTGTATGTTAGTGAAGACCTTGGAAAATGATTTGACTACTTATTTTAAGTAAACGGTGTATATAATTAATTTTACAGAGGAATACCTTTAATTAATTTAGTAGCTCTAACGGATTAAATTTTCCAAAGTGGAGAATTTTGTTTATGTATATCCTTTAATTTGTAAATGTAGTGATTCAAAAAAATATTGTATGAAAAAAACTGCAGTAAATCATAATGCGGTTGGATTAAGTATTAAAGTGCATTTCTCCCCTACACAGCGGGTCTTACAAAGCTCTAATAAAGCTCGAGCTACGAAAGTAGCTAGGCATTTGCCAACTTGACTCTATTGTTAACATTTTGCTATGTTTTTCATTGAATCGCCATTAAAATTTAAGAAACGGCGTTGCTTGCGAATATTACAATTTTAAAATAAAATAAATACAACAGAAAGTAATATTAATGTATTACACTTTCAGATATAAATTATTTACACTACTTTAAGCGTTCATTACGCAAAACTTTTAACAATGTGTTACTTTTGCTGAGCAGAGATTGGCTTAGGGAAGTATTTTGAAAAATCGACCCTCAAGAGTGTTACGAGGAATTATAAATAAAAAAAATCCTTTTTATCAGCTATTAGATCTACATACTTAAAATTTAACAAAGGTGCTTTTTTTTCTTTCTTTTTTTTTGTTTAGCTGAGATATGCAAAAAGCTTTTTTTGTTTAATTTGCAATTCACATAAAATTAACTCATTAATAACTTCTTTTTCCTTCAATCTGTGTTGTTTAACTTTGCAGTTCACCCTTGCGAAGAACAGGTATACCAGCTAGTATATATATATATATATATATATATATATATAGAGAGAGAGAGAGAGAGAGAGAGAGAGAGAGAGAAAGAGAGAAATTTTTTTATTAAAAACTTTAAAGAAAAAATCGAAGTTTTATTCAAGAGTTAAAGTTCCATATGAGGGACAAATGAATGAAATGTTTATCCATTTCTGAATCTCATGTAAACTACTATCCAGCTTGACATTAATTCTTAGAGTTGGTGGATATCTTCCTGAGCAAAACTCTCAAAGGAAAATCTAACTACCAACACTCTCCAAAATTTTCAAGTTGGATCTGCTAAATATTGGAAAGGTCTGAGACATATGTTTATCAGAAATTTAAATGCCCTATATTGTAAACAAATAAGATGAACCAAGTAAGTAAATTATGTAGTGTCTGGTTAAGGAAATTCTTAACATATACATAGATAATTTACAGAAATGAGATTGTATTGTGCAGTCAAGATATTATATTGAAATGGGTACTTTGGGTGAATGTGGCATTAAAATGAAGTGTAAAATATCGTCGCATGTCGTAAAAATATCACGGGTAATCAGTTATCAGTAGTGTACGCATATCTCTCTAAAGAGGCTGGGGATGCACATTCTAAAAACACGTAAACTTTAACGATTCTCGCCACTCAGCTGTGAATCCGCTTCTTTGTGAAAATAATCATCACACGTACATTTTGCAGCTGCATTTTTGAAAGTTATTGCGTGGTCTCACCTGGGACCTCCTCCGCAACCTTTGACAAACGAGGGACCCTTTTCCCCGCCACTAGCAGGATGTAACTGGATGCTAAGAGGCCAACCACTGATCCCCAGAGCAGAGAGAACCAGAGATATTTGAATCTTAGAAGTGATCAGAGTCCGAAAGAGAATTCCCCTATCATAAACCACATCATTTGAACTCTAATAATCTTTAATAAGTTTAATAACTTCAATGCATACTCTGTAAATAATAGCTGTGACGTAAATAAACTAAATGTTTAAACTGATCAATATCACGCTACCGTTATTTTTCTCAAACGTCACAAGACGAAGACACAGAGGCGTAATCTCTATGAAAGAAATTAAAAATATGTTGATCTATGGGGATGAGGGAGGGGTTGAACCCCCAAACCTACCTTTGTGTATGCCACTACGGATAAAAAAAAAGTACGGCTATCAAAATAAATGACGCACAACATAACTTCTAATTATTGCTGTGTTCCATCTAACATTCATCTAATTTACATTTTTGTCGATCACTTTGGTTCAATTTGAATTAGGACTAATCATTGGAATAAAATGGAAGGAGTCTCAGAGTACTCAAGGATATGATGTACAAGTTACAAGATATTGATTGTGATGTCATCCTCGTCAATGAGATGTGCTAAAAATTATTAAGACAGTTGTTATAAAACCTAACATTCATATAAATTTTCAATGACATTAATTTAAACTAAATCAATCTCTCATTTAACGAATTTGCTTAGAATACTCTCGAAAGGGAAAAAAATTCATTCAGGATGCATGTTTTCCATTGCTGGGAACAAGACTGCATCTTTTGCTGAATTTAAATTGAACTTTTTGCCCACAAAATTTTTTAAAATATCTTACTATTCATGATGTATTCCAAGGATTGCTAGGAAAATGCAAAATAATGGTAAAGTTTCAACAATTTTTTTTTATTCTTTATGAATTTGTTCTAATTAAAGTATATCTGGTGAGATTCAAGATACCTACTGATATAAAGTTTCAAAGTATTAAAAAAAAACATGCATACGTTTTTATATTTTGTAACTTTGATATTCCCTGAATATAATATGTGAAAATTTAGTTTTTGTTCTCAAGTTTCTTATTTACTCTAAAAACAGTCTTCAATAATGAGAGCAGTTTTCACAAGCATTGAAATTTAAGGCTTTTCCTTTTATTTTAAATGAGGCTCCTTTTTTACATCAAGTATGTCTTGTTTCCTATGTGCGTTAGTATTGTTGACAAGTACGCATTCTTAAAAGAAAGCTTCTGTTAAAAGCAAAGAGTTGACAACAGTGATCTACAAAAATTATTGTCTGGAAAAACATAATTTCATTTTATCATATGACTTTATATGAATTTAATCCATTCATTAGTTTTATGTAGTTTCAAACACATTTCATATAATTATATTACCGTAAGATCCGGCGTATAACGCGCACCTATACTTTCAAGCTGTATTTTTTTATTTTTAGGTATATTCGCCGCATAACGCGCACCCCCTTTTTTACGAAAAAATTTCAAATGTACGTGTGCAATTTTCTTATGTTTTGAAGTCATTATTTATTGGATGAATCATTCCAGACTCTCTTCTGAAAAAATAGTAGAGTTCTAGAATTATACAATCCTTAAGCGCAAGAAGGGGGGGGGAGACCGAATCAGCGCCATGGCTGGATTTTTCCCACGCTTTTCTATTAACATTGATTCCTTTTTCCCCTTTCGTGTGATGTACGAGGCGGACGATTAATTTTAAAATAAATTAGAACAAGCATGAAACTTATTACTCTCGCTGTCTGTAGTATATTCAATATTATGAATAATATTGAATACGCTTCAAACAACTCAGCCCCCGGGGCAGCCAATCGGAGTCAATGTTCACTGTACCCAGCATCCAATCAGAGAGCAACCTCTTAGCTCTCAGCCAAGCTAAGAAACTCAAAAAACTTTCCACCCAGATGAAGAACCATAGCCACGCCTCCCGGATTCCATCGCTCGACCAATCGCCATCATGCCACTCAGCAGAATGGAAAACACCACTTTTGCCATGCCCAGCATCATAGACTCTCACGATATGGGATTGAGGACTGTTTACAGTCCAGACGCCCAAAAGAAAACGCCTATTAAACGCTTCAAACAGCGAGCAGTAAAGATGGGTCCTGGTAAACGAAGCAAAACACAGAGCCGGTTTCAAGATGTAGATGATTCAGTTTGCTTAAGAAAATGGAAATCGTGCTGCAGCAAGGATGTTTGATATTGACGAAAGCTCGCTCCATACAAGGGAGTAGGAAAAAAAATGAAATGACAATAATTAACACGCCAAAGAAGAAATGCGCTTTACGTAAAGGAGTAACGAAATGGTCTATTCTAGAAGAAAGTGTTGGGAACTGGGTCCTAGAAAATCGCCTGAATGGATTAATTCTAAAAAGAAACAGTGCACGTTTATTCCCCTTAAAATGGTAAAAAAAGAATGCCTTTTCATGTTATCCAACAATGAAAGTTCATAAGGTATGTTATTTCTTTTAAATAAACAGTATTTCGATATATAAGTCCAAATTTTTTTTAATACTCATTTTTTTAAAGCTCTCATTTTTATACTCGGCGTATACCGCGCACCCCTAAATGTCGATCTTATTTTTTGTGTTAAAAGTGCGCGTTATGCGCCGGATTTTACGGTAACTATATTTATAGCTATTTCAAAATAAATCTGCGAATGGCATTCATAAACTTATTTAATTACCTTGTTTCATTGCAAATAAAACTGAACTAAAATTCTACTAGAATAATGTGTATTGTTAGGCTGGGTGGCGTAGTTTGTTTGTTACTGGCCTTCTGTACCTAATGTTGCGAGCTCGACCCCGGCCCTAGTCGGTGGATTTTCCTGATGTAGAAAATCGACAGCTGCCATGTCGTATGAATATACGGCAAGAAAAAGATCCCTTGAGTGTCCGTTTGGCTTGGATGCTTTCGGCAAAATTAAAAATTCCCAAGTACAAGTTCGATTTTTATACGTAGAATTATATGTCAATAAATAATATTCGGACGCACGTACAATGTCACATTCATGCATGAACTATTTGTTAAATGTCAAAATCAACACCTGGGTCAAAAAGCCCATTCATGAGATTTCATCTCAGGCAGGGCCAGACCGTGACCTTCAGGAGCCCTGGACTAACGATATTTGGGGCCTCCTAAATAATTACAATTTTTGCCTTTTTTTAAGAAAAATATTTTTCCCGGGAAAATTTTTTAAAAAATTACACTTAAGGGGTTTTTAAAATTTTTTTTTCAAACGATTTAAATACGTTATAAGCCATAACATAATTCACAAAAAAAAAACATTTTCTACACTTTTGTGCTGCCAATTCTTTTATTTGCTGATCACTTTTTAAGTCTTTGGTGAGACCAGTATTAATAGAAAGAAGTGATAAATAATTAAGCCTTGTATTTGTCATTGTTGTCCTATATTTGTTTTCTATATAGGACATTTTATAGAACGCACGCTCCGCTTCACGACCAGTAATAGGGAGCGTTATAAAAATCTTTAATATGGTAGACAAATTTGGAAAAACGTCCACGAATTTCTCTTTAAAAATTGAATTGAACATATCACTACAAGTATAGGACTCTAGCTCAGCTTGTTTTAGATAAGTTTTGAACTGAACACCTTCATTTACTAAATGTTTGGTCTACGTCATCTGAATAGTAATCAATCATAGCGCGTACATTGTCCAGGTTGACTTTCTTCTTACATTGTGTGTGCATGTGTGATGTTACAAATCAATCAAAAATTTTAATTTCTTATTACATTCTGCATATACTTGACTTCTTGTATTAAAATCAAGAATTCGCTTTTCTAACGCAACAATAAGCGTGTCTCTAAAATTTTCCTGTCCCATACGCAGCTTTTTCCGTGGATTTATCTGCAAATTTTGAATTAACCCCTCTTATTCACATCGCTATACTCTGTTTTTACACTAGGATTTAATACTTTTGGCTGCGTCTTGATACTCCTTTAGTCTTTGATCTGATTCATGTCGTACATTGCTTATAAACGTTTCTAACGAGATAATTAATTAACTTTCCCTTTATATAGATGTAGAAGTCTATAATTTTTTGTCTATTTCTATAACCAGAAGTCTATAATTTTTTGTTAACTGAATTAAATCTTTCTAAAATTTCTTCCCAAAATATAATTAAAATGGCAGTTTCGCGCTTTGTTAATGCGTTAAATAAATTTACTGCATCTTTTCGAAAATCAGTTTTCTCATTTTCATTGTCACTAAATGTCTTAAGAATATTCAAGATATTACCATAATTACCTTTTAAGGCTTCAACCGCATCGTAGTGACAAGACCATCTGGTCTGACTTAAACTTTTTAAGTTAAATTCAGTTTAATTTCACGATTTAGAATTTCCCACCAATGGGTCGAAGCAGAAAATAAAACATATTTGTTGCACTAAGTTCACGATTTCAGTTACAACCTTAACTCATTCTGCACCAACCAGATTCAGAGAACGCGCAGTGCATGGCACATAACTAGGAAATTTATTTTTTTTTTTAGAACAGCTTGCACATCATTATATCGACCGGACATATTGGCAGCGTTGTCAAATGACTGTCCCCTACAATTATCCAATAGCAGTCCATTTGTTTCTAAAATTTCTTGTAGAGAATTAAATAAGTATAAGCCAGTGGGACTACTAATCTTAATTAATGAGACACATCTTGAATAAATTTTTTTCCGAAAACAATACCGTTGTATAATAGCAAGTTGGTCATTGTGGACAAATCTGATGTTTAATCCATCACAATTGAATAGTACTTTGTGTCATCGTTATTTATTTGAGTTATAATTGTTTTAATGATTTGCTAGCCCATGATCTCAATTATTTGCTTATATATTGTTTTTGATACGTACGATATTAACGATTTTGGTCGTAAGGCTCGCTGTTCAATATGTTCACGAATGAATGGGTCGAACTCTGCTAGCAGTTCCAGGGCACCCATAAAATTACCATTATGAGGAGAAATAAAATTTTCCTCGGTACCTCTAAATGGTAAACCTCTTATAGCCAAATACTTTACTATCGCAACAACACGTTTGAGAACATTGTGGTAATATTCTGTAGCTTTTCTTAGTTGCTCCTTTAACTGTTTATCTAAAACAGACTTATTTTCTTTTCATGTCATCCACACTAACATTGAATTTTTATGTTTAATAGAATTTTCATGATTTTCTAAACAACTTGTTACGTGTTTCTAATAAGAAAAGCCAGTTGTGTATTGAGAATTTGTTTTAGAAAAAAGTTTGTAGGTCAAACAAAAAACACTACCAACACTTGTTGAATAACATAGCCAAGATCTTTCCAGCTCTTGGCCAGTTTTAAGTTTTTCAATGAAAGGATTATTCGAAAGTGATCACTTTTATTCTTACAGAAAAAGAATATATATTGTTCGGATCTTTATTTTGAAAATAACTCATTTCACATGTGAAAGAATATAATCAATAAAATTATTACTTAGAATTTTTTTAGACCACGAACCCACGTCAAATTATTTCTCAAACTCAAACCCATCATTTTCTAAACACTTTTCGGTCGGTACATTACTGATGTTCTCTGGCTGAGCAATATCTCTTTCAGAAGGCTGCTTGGTAATCGAGATTTTGCATATTTTCAAAATTAATATTTGCTTTTTGGGTTTTTCAATTTTCTTTGGCTGAGTTCCTTTCCCTTTCGCTTGTTGATGTATCTGCGTTTGTTATACTCTTGTTACTCTGTTCCATTATAAAAAAAAGTTGAAAGTTTGACATATTTAATTTTTCTTTTTCTCGATTTAAGAATACACAGTGCCTTTTTATAAAAATTGTTTTTGGAGATAGCAACAATAAAAATAATTTATGTTTGATATTTAGATTATATTATTAAGCTGATTCTGTAAGTAAAAAATCAGTTTGACCATCCATTATTTCACAATTTTAAAAAATTAGGAATTTTTAAAGTTTTTTCAAATTTTTATAAAATGCTCGATTTTTAAAATTGTTTAGTAATTTTAAATTATTTATTTTCCTTGGATTATTGAAAACGAAAACTAGTAAGAATTTGAAAAAATGTTCCCTTGTTGATTTTTAATAATTATTTTTATGATTAAACGTGGAAAAAACATGAAGTTTTTTAAAATATTAAGAATTTTTTAAAGAAATAACTCGAGATCTCAGTTATCATTATATATATAAATATGAATATATAATATATGTTTATATTTATATATATATAAATATATATATGTATATAAATCTATACTAACTTTTAAATAGCTTACGTTTGGGAGTACATACAAAAAATTTCTAAATTCTATCTTTAACAGAAAAAAGCTTTAGGGCTTAGAAAACACTTATATCTTCAAAATTAAAAGTCTGAAAAAAAAGCATTTAATGTTTGTAAAGGCATAAAACAAAAACTTACAATGCCCATTAAGTTATAATTTTTTAAGATGTTATTTCACAATGTAATTTCTACGTTAAAACACTACTTTAATTTAATAACTGAAAACATTTTTTCTAATGAAAAAAATATTTTTGCTTAGTATTGATAGCATTTGTTACCTCGATAGGTAATTCAGCTTAATCCTAACTTATTATTTCCACAAAAGTTTTAAAACACAAAGCATTTATGTACACAATAATAATAATACTAATTTAAGCTGAAAATCGCCAGCTTGTACATAAAATATAATTTTTTTAAAGTTTTAATTTAGGGCAGTTTAGCAAGTTTGAGTGCTTGTGGTGTATTATATAGTACTACAGTATGTTTATTATAATGGAGTTTGGTATATAATGGAAATATTCCCTTTTATCTGCATTACTTGTACTTAGAATACTTATAATCGGAAGTCTAATCGCAGTTTCAACTGAGGGCATTTTTAGATGTATCATTTTCAGTAGTATTCCATCCCTTCGAAATATTGCATCTAATAGCAACCTGATGAACTTTTGTCCGTGGCATTTTCTCAACTGAAAAAAATTGATAATAAAGCTTCTAATTTATATAAACTATTTCTTAAACGAAAATTGGCCTTGAAATCAATCTGAATTAAGTAACCATGAAAATTCAAAACATAATCAAGCCGAAATGATTTTAGAAATGAAAATTGAAATTAATAACCACGCATTTCACGCTGAAAGAGTTCATTGTACTCAAAAATATTTCTAATTACTTTTTTTTAAGAGTGCTTTAAAATGAAACCGAAACCAAAACTTAAACTCAAAACACTTCAAATATCTGAAAAAAAAAACTAATTTGTTATCAGATTTGAAGTTTGGTGGCAAGCTGAACAATAATATGGGCCACACGAAAATGCAAAAAAAAAAAAAAAAAAAATTTTTTGGTATATTTTAGATTTGTAGAGTACTGCGTAGCTTTAACAGTAATTTTCAGTTTTCCGCTCCACTTTTATATTTTCTCTGCCAGACTTATTTATATTGTTAACTAAGGACGATTTTCCTGAAAATAAATTTAAAAGTTTAGGTCATAAAATTACGATAACTCAACCGACTTTGCTTAATAAGCTAAAAATATTCTAACAATTTTTTACAAAACAATATAACATATTTGAGATAATTAAAAAAAGTACCTCGCAACAACTACATTTAAGTTCTACCTTCCTTGACCATTAGCGACAGCCAGGGGGCACCACTTGTTCTTTTGAGAAGCGGGAACTCCTTCTTCCCTCTCTTCTGCCCTGGATGGCCGCCGGAGAAAGATGTGTACACGTGGAGTCAGGGAAAGCCTGTTTTCCCTCCTTTTAGTCCTTAAGCTATTTTCTATAACTACTTTAATAGATGTGTGCTGTTTTATTAAGTGCCCCTTGTGTTGTGGAACGTAAGAAAATAAAAATAAGATTTGTTCCATTAATGAAAAGGCTTCTTTATTTCAATACAACGAAGACACGACATGGGCGATTGTCATACTGGTGCCCAACATTTTAACTGGACCAGGAAACCGAGATGCTGATCAACGCTTCCTTGAGCGGACATGTTTTTCTTCCACCAACTGACCACGTGTATGGAAATTTTAGTGTGTGTGTGTGTGTCACCCCAACAGTCAACGTGAAAGTGCTTGATTGTATCTTAAAATCATCGGTTTTGGTATCATCCTGATACTAAGGTGAAAGTGCTCGTCTTTTAGTTGGAAAATTATCGGTTTTAGTATCATCCGGATACTAAGGTGAAAGTGCTCGATTTTATGTGAAGAAAATAATCCAAAGTGAAATTGTGTCGATTTATGTGTTAAAAATACCATCGTGATCAAGAAAGTGGTGTGCTTAAGAAATATGTAAGATATTTTATGTTAAATAGAAATATATTCAATATCGTTTTGAAGTGCGCGAGTGGTGTTTACGAGATATTTGCTATTTTGAAAAACAATCTCATCCCGAGATTATGTGTTACTGAAATCTTCACCTGTAATTGAAGAAGAAAACGGAAATTAAATCTGTGAGTAGATGTAACAAATCTTCTGTAAAATAATATTGAGGAATATGATCATTTATCTTTCTTGAGATATTAGTATTTGTATATTTTGTTTCAATAATGCAATTTTTTAAATTTTAATTACACCTCTTTCTTGCTATGGTTGTGGCAACCCTGGATTTATAAAATCGAAATGTCCGAATTTATCACTAAAAAAAGAGAGTGCCTCTGTCAACACCATACAGATGTTTACTTGTCTTACCTTCACAGTAGCTCTACTTGACATCGAAGTCTATGCGGCTACAGGTACAGTTTGTGCTGATACAGGAGCCAGCCAGTCAGTCGGGGGAGAATTAATGTTTAAATTCTTGAGAAATCGTAGACAAAAATTCTCAGAATTTCATCTTGCTATGTGCCTAGCTGATGGTCAACAATCCACATCCCTTGTTCAAAAAGCTACGGTACCAATCACCGTAGGTGGACGAACTATCCAAATTGATTTAACTTTTTTGCCACATGCAAAAGGTAACGGCACTCTTCTAGATGTTGACTTTTTAAGGACATCGGGAATCGTATTGGACATGTGTAACAATTTTTGGTATTTTGGTGACAAACCAAGCTTCAAGATACCTTTCTCAAAACATGTTCCTTTGCCTGTAGACGACAATCCTGTCGAAATAAATAGTAGTTCTTGTCCCACAAATTCGATTCCCAGTGAGGTTCCATTACATAGCAACACTGTTGATGAAACTGAGACAAATGATCTCCATTTACGACAAGAAGGACAGGATCTAAATGTAGAAGAAAGAAATGATTTGATGGTCCTGCTTAATAAAAGTAAAAATGTTTTCAGACTAGGGGGAGAACCAACTCCATTCGTAAAACACTTTATAAACACAGGTGACCACCCACCAGTGTCATCTGAACCTTATAGACTATCTCCAAACAGGAAAGAAATCGATAACCTTTTGGCTGATAATATTATAGAGGAATGCGAGTCCTCATATGCAGCCCCAGTAGTTTTAGTGTCCAAGTCTAATGGAACTGTTAGGTTGTGCATAGATTATCGTAAACTAAATGTGATTACTATACCTGACAAATATATCCACTACCTCTCATGGATATTATTTTACATGATGCTAAATCTACTGCTTTTATGTTTACCCTTGACTTAAAATCCGGTTATCGTCAGGTAGAGGTCAATCCAGCGGACCAGGACAAGACTGCATTCGTTTGCCCTTTTGGTACATTTAGGTACAAAAGAATGCTATTTGGACTTTGCAATACCCCAGAAACCTTTCAGCGTCTTATGGATCAATTTCGAAATGGATTGCCAAATGTAAATATTCTGGTGTATTTAGACGATATCGCTGTGTGTTGTCTGAAACGTTTGAACAACACATTGAAGACTTAAGAATGGTCTTTGACAGACTTGAAAAATTTTAATTATGTGCTAACAGAGAAAAATGTAGATTTGTTTGCTTTCGTGTAAAATACGTTGGACTGTGGATAACTCCTAAGGGATTAGAGGTGGATCAGGATAAAACTGCAGAGATACAAAACATTCCTTCTCCGATAAACCTAAAGCAGCTACAGTCATTTTTACAGACCTGTTCATGGTATCGAAAATTCATCCCGAATTTTCAGATATTGCTAGAACTCTTAGCAACTTGACAAAGAAAAGTACTGCTTGGAAATGGAGTGAAATTGAGCAACAAGCTCTTCAAACACTCAAACAATGTTTAATAACCCCGCCAATACTTAGACAAGTTGATCCTTAAAAGCCCTTTTATCATCCAAACGGATGCAAGCAGTTACGCCCTAGGTGCAGTTTTGTTACAAGGTAAAGCCCTGCCGATGAACAGCCAGTAGAATAAGCCAGTAGACTCTTTGAGTTCTGCTGAAAAAAATTACTCGACAACAGAGCGAGAACCTTGACTGTAGTCTGGGCCTTAAACAGATTTAGAGGATATATTGAAGGGGTAAAAATTACAGTGGCATCCGATCACCAACCGTTAAAGTGGCTGATGAGTTTAACATCACCAACCGAAACATTATCCCGCGCGCGCGCGCGCGATGGGCACTTCAAATACAATCTTACAATCTGAAGATTGACTATTTTCCAGGGAAATGCAATTTTATTGCAGATATGTTTTCCAGGCCAGAGTCTAAGGATGAAGAAATTTGCGAATTAAAAACTATAATTATTCATTTCCCGACAAGAACTGCTAATGAGCTAAGAACAGAACAATTGAAGGACCTTGAGCTAAAAAAGATAATTGATTGTTTTGAAAATCCCAACAAGGGAGTTGACTTTGCCAATTGGACTGGGAGAGGGTACGTGATGAATCAGGGAGTACTGTACCGGTACTCACCTCATGCTGAAGTTGAAGAAGCTGAACTAGTTGTCCCTACTCATGAGAGAGAGAAGATATTAAAATTGCACCATGATGCTCCCACCGCTGCACATTACGGTGCTGATGGTACCTTTTCCAGAATTTCCTCGAAATATTACTGGACTGGTATGAGGAAATTTATTGCTGATTATGTGAAGAGCTGTTCAGAATGCATTAGATACAAAGCCACAAATCAGAAACCTGCTGGCCTTCTTTAGACCCCTGTTCCAGCTCAACGATTTGAGAGCATAGCTGTTGATCTTTTTGGTCCTTTACCAGAAACGACCGAAGGTATGAAGTGGATTTTCATAGTGGAGGATTACACAACAAAATGGGTAGAGTTATTCCCACTAAAGCAAGCTACTGCTAAAGAATGTGCCATGACACTCCTAAATGAAGTCTTCCTAAGATACGGAGTGCCCCGTCGACTAATAAGTGACAATGGGACTCAATTTGTGAGTGCGGTAATGCAACAGTTATGTTTTGTCTTGGATATCAATCAAAGTCTCATTCCCGTATATCACCCACGGGCAAATCCAGTAGAAAGGATATATAGGGATTTGAAACCTCGCTTGGCAATGATGGTAGGTAACAACCATACATTACGGATTGAAAAGCTACCCAGTGGCGTAACGTACACCCCCGCACTGCGGGGGGCCCAAAGCTAGACTGACGCATTAACGTAGAATTCCACAAAATTAGCTTTACATTTTTTTAAATCCAATTTTTAAGCGATTTTCAATTTGGCGATCTAACATCATTCAAAATCAAAACTTTGATCGCTTATTAGATATCTTAGATCCAATAACCAAATCAAAAACCGTTTTAATTTGCTGTAATCCCCGCGACGAAAGAGATACTTTTCTTTAGTGGGTTTTCTTTGCAAACCTAAATAACTAACAGATAAAAAGAAAATCAGACGAAAAATTGGATAAAATGCTAGAAAGATAAAAAAATTCATCATTATTTTTTTAGTATACTTCATGTTAGCGGTAGGGAGAAAAAAAGACATGTTACTCTCTTTTTACTGAAGTAGCAAAGTAACTTATTGGCGTCTTTAGCTTCCCCCCCCCTCCCACATGTATTTCATTTTCATTTAGCGAACTCGTAAACAACGTACACCTGTTATGCTTTTTTCATGAAAAATAGTATTGCGATACCTGAAAACGCATAAAGAGCATTTTAAATAATTACATGGTCTAGATATATGATTTAGAAACCCATATGCTCACAGAAATTTCCGTAGATTTATGAATATTCAATCAAATAAAGCATAATAAATGTTTCACAAAATTGTTTTTAGAACATATATATTTTTATATTCAATGCACTTCAATACAGGGAGTGTTCCTTCGCTGTTAAAACATTTTGATCTCACTTTTCTCTCTTGTAATATTAGAACTGTTTTTTGTTAACGGAGTTAATTATTCTGGTTCTTATGTTGTTATTTTGTTTATAACTTTTTAATATCCGCACGTTCATCATCTTGTGTAAGTGCTAGTAGTAGTAATGCCAGGTAACTTGATGAACAAGGTCAAGCTCATCTCGGGATTCATAAACGAAGAATTTGGTAAGTGATACCTTTTTTCTATCTTAAGGATATTATCTTACAGTGTTTGTGTGTTTTTCTTAGTGTATTGTTTTTATTTAAGTAACCAGATTATCAGTCGACTGTTGCTAGATTTTCCATTTTTTAAATACTATAAATACTCTGTAATGTTAAACGTTATTTACTTTGTTTACTCAGACACAGGTTGATTTTATATTCAGTTATAAGTTTAATATTTAAATATTTTTACGTAATGTGTAAAGGTACATTATGTTATGGTTTTGCAATTCTTTGTACATATACATGTGGGAGACAACAAGGGGTCCAAGACGTTTGTCTTACTTCACATTTATTTTAAAATTAAACAAATTAATTAAAAAAAGGTAGCTATTTTAACAGATAAGTTTGACGATGATATGCAGAAGGTTACGCCTGCTCGCGCACCTCTCTCGTTCTCTCTTCTCCTCTCTTAAAAGTTTTGGTTCTACTTTCACTAGTTCAAAAGTTTCCACAGTTTCAGTTCTCATTAGCTGCGCCTGCGCGCGAAGACTGCGTTGTTATCTTGAGAACTATTGGATCATACATCCGGCTATCCTGACTGTACGCTGTCCGCAGCGGTACTTCCTCCTTTTTCATCGAGACCAGAGGAGAATCTGAAATATACAAAAAAGACGGAACAGACAAGGACTATACGACAAATATACAAAGATTTAACATATCATAATTCTTCTGAACTAGACAGTTTCTCCATCATGTGAAGGCACCTCTTCGACATCCGGAAGGTTCCACAGGAAAACATTGTGTTTCACAGGCATAATAACGTCTTTTTTAACAAGTTGATCTTTGGTTGAACGCATCAATATTTTCCTCTCTAGAGTTCTGGACGTCTGTTCAAAACGATTTCTCTTTTTCCTCCGTTTCCACTGCCAGGGCTGGAAGATTTTCCGGAGCAACGCAAACCGACGATGTTTACTCTCCATAGGTGAAGGGGTGTTGAAGTTCACGGAACTCGTTTTCATGGCACCATTTACTTTCTTACACAATACTATATCAGAACATTTTTCTCTTATAATACTCAATTTTAACTTAGTACTCTTAATTGTATTACATTTATAATCCTTAATTAGAGAACTCAAATCATTTCTAGTATTAAAGTTTTTAACATGTGACAAATCACAACTAGAGTTTTCTATCACATTTGAAACAGAAACATTTGAATTAAAATGAACACCCAAATCTGCACTCAAAGAGGATCCACTTACATTCAATAAAACATCGCTCTTTGCGTGGCCTAGTTTCTTTATTTCAGCATATACACTGGGATGTATAATAAATTCTTCGGTCAAGGTCGGTGATATTGCCGTTCGAACACTTAGACCGGGAGAGAGTTGATTAAGAGAAATATTTATGGGTTTAACTTCTACCATTCGCTGTTCGCCAAAACATGAACTTAATGTTATTATTTCTTCGGAAGGTGTTTGCACTCTAATTAGTGAGGAATTTAAAACTGGGATCTGGCAACCTGAATCGATCAAGGCTGTTACGGCCTGATTTTCCACAAAAATGTTTACGTATTGAAGATTTGCGAATTCATCGCTATTTTGATTTTCGCTCTCGACTTTCAAAGCATTCACGTTTATTCTATTATGCATGTGGCTGTTAGATTCTTTAGGTTTAAAACGCTTCTCGCAATCTCTTGCGTAATGAGATGAATCACCGCATATATATATATAAAGCAATTTTTATTTTCTCTTTCAAGATATTGGGGATGGTTCTCTTTAATCTTTGGTTTAAAGTTTTGTGATCTATTTTTAAAGGGGTCTTGGGTATATCCATAAGTAATAGGAATTTCTTTATGTGATCCGCTTCTAGATGAAATATAAATATCGCACTCTTTAGCTAAATCAATAGGCCTGAACCAATCTTCTGCTTCTCGAATGCCAATATGAGTTGCAGTTTCCTTATTTAAAGTTTCGAACTGTTTCTCTTCGACTTTAGCTGCAGGATTTAAACTTAATGCTTTATTTTTAGCCCTTTGAAGTTCGACTTCTTTTTCTAATTTTGCTAACTGAAGTTTCGCGAGCTCAATTTTCTGTTTTTCTAAAGTTACCTCTCTTTCGTTTCGCGATACTCTCTCATCTATACAGTTTTGAATTAAAGTTTTAACGAAGTCTGGATCACTTTCAAATGTACTACTGTTCTCAATTTTAGTCTTTAGTTTAGCTATAGTGTCCGTACTCTCCACAGTACCGTCTAGATCCTCAACAACTCTTATGAGATCCTCTTTAAGAGCGTTTTTATACATTTTAGAAAAATATGGAAAGATCCTACCTTTTTTTTTCTAGCTCCTTTGTTGCTCGCACGTACGATGTATCCAATAATTGAAGAAAAATTTCGATTCCACTGATTTCACCTCTTCGCAGGTAATATAGTTGAAATTGTTCGAATTGACACCTCTTCGCAGGTTATATGTGAGTGGTTCCAACCTCTACACAGGCGGAATTTTCGTCGATGGGTTCCAACCTCTACACAGGGGAATATTTGTCGATGGTTCCAACCTCTACACAGGCGGAATATTTGTCGATGGTTCCAACCTCTACACAGGCGGAACGAAGTTTTCGAAAAATGGCGGCGCGTCTCCTCCACGGACGGCTTTTGTTCACGTTCCAAACTTTGATCAAAATCGAAATTTTTTCAATCCCGGCCTCTACATAGGCGGAGTATTCATGCTGAGTTCAAACCTCTACACAGGTTGAACGAAGTTTCCAAAAAATGGCGGAGCGTCTCCTTCACGGACGCTTTTGTTCATTGTCCAGACTTTGGTTCAAAATCGAAATTTTTTCGATCCCGGCTGAGCCCCCATAATTTGTGGGAGACAACAAGGGGTCCAAGACGTTTGTCTTACTTCACATTTATTTTAAAATTAAACAAATTAATTAAAAAAAGGTAGCTATTTTAACAGATAAGTTTGACGATGATATGCAGAAGGTTACGCCTGCTCGCGCACCTCTCTCGTTCTCTCTTCTCCTCTCTTAAAAGTTTTGGTTCTACTTTCACTAGTTCAAAAGTTTCCACAGTTTCAGTTCTCATTAGCTGCGCCTGCGCGCGAAGACTGCGTTGTTATCTTGAGAACTATTGGATCCTACATACATATCTGGCTTGGGGCACAAGATCTGACCTTGCGGGGGGCAATTATTTTCCGTTACGCCACTGAAGCTACCAGCTATTAGGTTTGCACTGAATACTGCAAAATGTGAGTCCACAGATCACACGGCAGCATACCTAACCTTCGCCAGAGAGCTACGAACTTTGGACAAAGTAAATACTGATCTACGGTCTGTCATCCATAACGATAATTTTGTGCCTGAATTTACACCCTATTTAAAGCGTTTTGAAGGATACATGTCACAAATTAAAGAAAACATTGAGATGAGTCAAGATCGTCAAAAAACATATGCAGATAAATCACGTAGACCAAGTCCTAACAATAAAGTTAACGATCTGGTATGGGTAAAACTTCAACCATTAAGTAAAGCGAGTCAGAACAGGAGTGCAAAACTCGTGCTTAGGAAAGACGGACCATACATTGTGTTATCCCAGAGATCTCCCACTTTATTAAGTGACCCCTTGTGTTGTGGAATGTAAGAAAATAAAAATAGATTTGTTCCAGTAATGAAAAGGCTTCTTTATTTCAATACAACGAAGACACGACATGGGGGATTGTCATATAACCTAGAGTTTATTTTTAAAAAATAAAAAATCCTTTTTTCTATACTCGTTAAAACCTAAAACGCTTATAATTATTTACTAGCCCATCAGTTTAAAGGGGTTTTTATAAAAATAAACTTTAGAATTATTTGCCCCACTTAAATATTGTTTTTCCGTTGTGATCCATTATTTGCTGTCGCTACCTATACTTAAAAAACCGATTTATTACAAAAATCAAGACCTCTTTAATTTTATCTATAATATTCACGGGAAAAAGCCATAATCCACATAAAATGATTGTTAATTTTTTCCCATCCTATAGAAGTAATTAAGTTTTATTCATCACAAATTTTAAGACAATATACATATTTACGGGAAATTCTGATGTTTTCAATCTTTGAAAAAAATGAAATAAACAGAAAATACTTGATCATAACTTTAATATCTTCCTACTTAAATAATTTAGAAATATTTATTGCTACTTACTTTGTAATGAATGGGCCGCCCCATTCATCGTGTTTGGGAGTTAGAATAAAGATAGTCAGAACAAATCTAGTTTATCATTCCTTTGCTAAATTTCTACAACCCAGGGTAGGAAATGTACACTTCAATAAAGTATAGGAGCAACTACACGGTAGAAAGGATACTTAATAATTTATAATGATTCAATGAACTTACGCTTAGAACTCTTTGATGTGATCTGAATCTGTGGTCGGTATTAGTCAATTATAACTTATTGACTAAATCTTAATTAACAATCTTAAATACTAAGCAATTAATCGTCGAGCCACTCTCGACTAGCTTTCAGCCACTTTCTGTTAATCACTAACTTCTATCATAACTCCTCTATAACATCTCTCTCTTATTCCTTTAAAATGCTTAAATATAAACCTTCATTTATATAAACCATGTCTTCTTGGGGGGAAAGTATTCAATAGAACAACATTTAAAAGAAGTAAATTTCCCCAAGATGGTTAGTGAGAGTTTCGCGGATAGACCCGTTATAACTTTATACTGGAAACTTGAGTAAACAGGTACCTAATTATCTTTTAATTTCAGGTATTATGCACAGGACACAACACTAAGTCACTATATTATTGTAACTTAGAATTATTATTGCACAAAAATAAATGGCTACAGAGATAGTGCCACTACGTTTGTATAAACGCCCGATGTTCGTCGGTGCCGCTCTATAATAGAGCCCCTGTCTATTAATTATTGATTTCTGCCTATTCGGTGGTAGAGTGGAAGAAAAAAAAATTTTAATTACAATTTAATGTGAGCAATGTGTTGTAGCTTTTTAAACGTTCAGAAATTTCTCCCTTTCAGAGGTTTAACTCCCTTTCTTTGGGTGCATGCGCTTTAAAACCAAACTTTTTATGATGTTGAGAGGTACACAGGGGAACACAAATGAAATGCTAATGAAAATAGATACAGCGGCCTATAACCTCTCACTCATTTGATACATGATCAAATACTTACAAGTGATCGTGAGCCTACTTCTTTAACGTACCCCAAGTACATCTTTGTGTACCCCCTATAGTATGTATACCACATTTTGGAGACTAATGCTGCCCTACAACCATCCACCGACGAGCATTTTTGTGACGTAATCTTTTAGTTGAAAAAAAAAACATCTATAGCTGCAAAATTACAGTAGAAAAAAGTGTCATAATCATGTAATTTGTGACGGGGCATTCTTTGCGATTTCAATTAACTGTTCTCTTGGGATTTCTTTGGGGCCAGAATGGCAATTCTTTCCAACCAACTCAAGAAGAAGAACGTGTATATGAAAATTAGGAATCATATATGTATGGGAAGTTTAGTATTCGCGTAGTCACTAAACAGGAGTCGCTAGGTGTGTTTGCTAAGTGGAAAGGTAGTCGTAAGGTGATATGAGATATAGTCTAGAAGAAGCTTTTCCCTGGAAATTAGCCTAACAGTGCCGGTGCAGATTAACCAAAAGTGGGTCTGAGCCATTAGCGCACACAAAAATTTTTTAAGGGGGGTCCACGGTCGAAAATCCACCATTTTAGTTTCATACTCCAATACGCCGCCCAACATATTGTTTTGATTTTGTCGATTTTCGGGAACAAAAACAATACAAAATTAATTATTAAATAAATAATTAGCATTAATTGATAAAATTAATTATTAATAACAAATACATAATTTAATTTTACATAATACATACATAGGATTATAACCAATAAAAAAAATCAAGGGCTATGGGGGGTCCGGACCCGTAGGTCACCCCTTGTGTGCGCCACTGGTCCGAGCCCAATGGAGTATAACCGGATTAAAGCCAGAACAGAGAGAAGTGATAAGAACCGTAACTGTTTATCTAGAACCGGGGTGGGCATTAAGTCGATCGCGATCGATCGGTGGACTGCCAAGAGATTTTGAGGTGACCGTCTTTAACTAAGACTTAAGATGCGCATATTAACAGAAATTTATTTATGAAACATCGGCGCCAGTTAGAGTGGATAATCGGCTTTTCACAATCCATGCGACTATGTGTAGATGACATTTTCCATTACTGGAAGCTCACTAAGACGCTTAACACATTCTCTGTGATTATAGGGGGGTGATATGCGATCAACACGATGCCAGCAGTAGAAATGTACTTCCCCCCCCATACGCCGACTAAAAGGGAAAATAAACGTTGGGCAGGTCTTTTTATGATAACACGGGATTAGATTCTTGTGTTTACGTTCTGCGTGTTAGATACATCTGTCGGTTACAGATTAATTAGTTCCTTTTTGTTCGTAGCTTTGAAAATGTCCACGCTCCGTGAACTAGCAATCGTTCATAGTTGTTCAAGCATTCAATTTGAAGAGTTAATGTTACTTGTGTGTATGTTTTTTTTATTATGTAAAAATAGTAGTCTGTCATATATCAAGACACATATAATGTCGGAAATAAGTATTAAAAAAAGAAAAACCTACAAGTTTAATACAGAGTGGGAAGAGCAGTTTTTCTTTACGATGGTGAATGCAAAATGTGTGTGCTATATATGTCATGCAAGTGTGACACTTCCAAAACAAGGAAACGTTGAAAGACATTTCAAAACTATGCATTGAAGTTTTGATACACATTTTCCTTTAAAAAGCGAATTGCGTAAAAAAAAAAATTAAAAGAATTTAAATCGCAATTAATCGGACAACAGTCATCTTTTGTTAAACTCAATACTAATACTTAGTCATTTGTTAGCAAAACATAAGAAACCTTTCGCAGATGGAGAAATAATAATAAAAAAAGTGTTTCTGGAAGCCAGTGACTCATTAATTGATTCATTCAAGCATAAAACTGAAATTATTTCCACAATTAAAGATATTCAACTTTCGCGTAGAACTATCACACGTCGCATACAAATGATGAATTCTGATCTGGCTGATCAGCTGACCAAAGGTATCACAGACTGCATTTGCTTCTCTTTGCAGTTTGACGAATCTGTGGACGTGGTTGATATTTCTCAACCTTGTATCTTTGTAAGAATGGATTTTCAGGAAATGAGTATACAAGAAGAATTATTGACAATACTACCCCTAAAGAAGAAAATGCGAGGCGACGATGTTTACTGCGCCTTCAAAAAATTCATAAAGAGAGAAATATTCCAATTTATAAAGTTGTATCAATGACAACTGATGGGGCACCGTCAATGACCGACACAATCAATGGATTTTTGGCTATATGTATGAGAGACGATGACTTTCCGCATTTCCTTTCTTATCATTGCATTATTCACCAACAGGCCCTGTGTTGAATATGCGTCATGTTATGGGAATCTGCATGAAAATTGTGAACTCAATTCGAGTAAGAAGTCTTCAGAGAAGAATGGTACATCGAACTTAGAGATAAAATTTGGTCGATGGATTTAGCTCTTGTTGTTGATATAACAAGTCATCTTAATGAATTGAACTTATGATTGCAAAGAAAAAATCAAACAATAGTAGAACTGATATGATATGTTAATACTTTCAAAAATAAATTAAAGCTATTATCTTCTCAGCTAATGAAGAATGAACTACAAAATTTCAAAAATATTTCTAACGAGTTGTCAAAAAAATGGGGGTAAATTAAATAAAGAGAAATATTATGATGAAATACTAAAACTTCACTCAGAATTTTTTTGAGAGACGTTTTCATGAGAATTCACTAAACTAGAATCAATTGTGCTACCTTCATGTGTTACCCATTTGGCAATACTCATGTGGAAGACATAACCAAAAATATAAAATTATATATTCTCTTTATCTCTTGAGGAAAACAAAGTTCTTCTCCTTCAAAATGACATAATTTTAAAAGCACGTCGCTCAGAACCTAAGAATAACATTTGAAATCTAATGGACGAAGCAAAGTTTCCTAATTTTAAAAAAGTTGCATTCCATTTAACATTGTTCTTTGACTCTACCTGCCTGTGTGAATCAGCATTTTCAACGATGAATATAATTAAGAATACTTGTCGGTCCCGTCTCATTGTCACTCCCATCAAACGACCACTTAGAATCCAGTGCAAGATTAGCAATCATTAACATACATCGATATTCAAGTTTGGTGGACAGTATGCAGACTAAAAGTCCTCTACTAACTATAACTGATAGAACTAACTTAAGGTAAAAAGACATTTTTATGTATTTTGAATAGTTTGATAGTTAGTGCATCATTTAATTATATTTTATTTGTGGCTGTTGTGCAAATGCTTGTATCTTGCATTTTGTTTTAGCGAGGCTTAAAAAGAGTTATGTTTTCTTTATTGTAATTATGTAGGTAAGTACATATTCCGTTTTTAATACTAGCTGCAATAACGAGCTCTTGGCAACGAGTTAATTTTTTTTCAAATATTATTCTTGATATAACAGCTGAATTGTAAGAAGACTATTTTTTTAAGTGTCAGTTCTAAGAAGAATTTTGCAAAATATTTCTCATTGTGTGTGTTTTATATATGTTTGAGAAGACTCAAATATAAATCTTGTCCAAATAATCCCTTAAAATTTTTTCTGTACTTTTCCAAATATCTTAACACTTTTACATGAAAAAAAAAAGCTTAACAGAAATAGTTTATTTACGACTTCTCTAAATGAGGATGAAAACACATAAGGGGAGGAGGGAGGGAACTCTAACGATGCCAGCAAATTCGAAGGCCAAACAGATGATCAGCAAATATTTTTCTGTCTGATAAAGAGTGAATATTGTCTTCCTTTTTGCAATTTCAATAATAATAACAGTGATGAGTTTTTTATCTCCCTAGAATTATTTTAGATTCTAGGTCTGAGTTGTTTTGTCTCTGTGAGAGTAATACTTTAGGTTTAAAAAGAAAACGTAATAAAAAAAACCTTATCGCAGGGTTGTATGCACTTCTGCAAATCAAACAAAATGCCTTTTGATATAGTTATTGGATCAAATATATATGTAATGAGAGAGCTTATGAAGTGAAAGCTTTTATTTTAAGTGACATAATATCGTCAAAGGAGACACGATCTTCAAAATATTACCAATCTGTTAATAGCAATTACCGTATTTGTTTTAAAATTTAAGGTATACCTCAAATTCTCTGCATGTTTTTGTGAAAAAATAAAAAGTAGTGTTAAATATAATTTATCCAAATCCGATATTTACAAAATTAAAAAAAAATTAAATGAGAACTGATAAGAAATGTATAAATAATTTATTTTACAGTATTAATAATTTTTAAATAATGGCTTGAATCTGTTTGCTCTAACCGTCAGTATCAAGCTCAATTTCCCCCATCTAATGAATTTTTCCATCTTCGATTCGAAGCCGCACTCGATTTTTAGTATCAAAAACATTAGAAAAAGTGCGGCTCCAACACGCACACAAATATGGTGTAGTTTGAATTTTCATTTTCTTTTTAAAAACTTTTTTAGCTATATTTTTCTACTATTTTGCTTGGCCGAGAAAGAAAAGCAATAAACTTTTTTTTTTTCACAGGAAGGAAATATAGTGATAGCTTTTTTGACTAAATGGTCATGCTATGCAGATGGAAGCAAGCAATAAACACCGCTGAAGTGTTTTGATATTCATGTGATACTTTAGCTCTCAAGTTTAATTTACTTTTGGGCCGACAAACATCTTAAATATTAAACATTGTAGACCCTTCTTTTAGTTCGTGACTCCTATGTCACTAGGTGAATCGCAACACTTTGGAAAAATTAGAAGTAGACCGTAGCCTGAAAAAGTCTGCTCACCCCAGATCTAGGATATAGCGGTAGGCTTAATGAATTAAACTTTAAGTATAAAGCATTTACTATTGAGATAGTATTTAATCTATAAAGTTAGATTCACACAGTGATTAGTTGCGCTCTCAATTGGTAATACATATTGCGTCTTCTTGCTCCTGATCATATTCCTTAGATTATTCTTGTTGTTGTATTGTGTTTAAGCTAAGATCTTAATAAACAGATTTTAGTATGAATGACTTTAGTAGTTCTTCGTTCCTCCCCATAGACACAGGTCGCGTGGATAGTGTAGAACGGGTGTCCCCATCGATGGGGACTTCACAACTTTATTAAACCTGTAATAATTTCAATACGGTAAAAAATTATTTGCTACAACTTGATTTCTAAATAATTTCCAACCACAATATTTCATCTTTGAACAAAAAAATTTTCATCTTTGAAAATAGCCTTATGCTTCTTATAAGAAAATCCTAAGCTTCTTATAAGAATCTTATAAGAAAATAACAGTATAAGCTTTCTTATAAGAAAATCCTTCTTATAAGAAAATCCAAATTGTTTCTTTTTTTAAAAAAAATAACAGTAATCTTTTATAAAAGCGTATCTGACCACGCGTCTGTAAAATATTTTGAGTCTATCCTGATAAGATTATTCTTATCTTTCTTATTTAAATAACAATTGAAACACTATGTTTCTAGTCAGTTGAATGCGTGATGTAGTTGTAATGGTGGAGATATTTTTACTCAAGTCGTTCATCTTTAAATTGATATAATGATTAGCGTAAAATCTGGCGTATAACGCGCCCTTTTAACATAAAAAATAAGATCGAAATTTAAGGGTGCGCGTTATACACCAGGCATAAAAATGCTATAAAAATAAAACAAGTAATATATAAAAACAAATTTTAAGTCAATTTCTACTTTGAATGGATGAATAGAAAATATTTTACTAACGATTGAAAATTTGTATATGATATATATATAGAGAGAGAGTGAACTAATAGTAGGAATTGAAAAAAACACACGATTTGTCTGTATTGTTGTAACAATGCACACCCGGTTGGGCTGAAAAACAGGTTTTCGACGCCAAATTTGGTCTTTGATTTTACAGTTACATTGTTACAACAATAGAGACGAACTTCAAAAACCAGTATAATTAATTTAATTACACATTTAATTAAGTAATATTTGAAAAAAACCGTATTAACATCAAGTGCATCCACTGCAAGTTTTAAAAAAATTACTTGAACTTGATTGGATGAATAGAAAGTATTTTATTAGCGATTGAAAATTTGAACAAGATAAATAAATATCTAAATATATAAATAAATATATAGAGAAAGTGAGCTAATAGGAGGAATTGAAGAAGTGATAAGCATAAAGAAAATACACTTCTACATACAGTAAGACCCCACTTACGCTGTTTCGTTTAGCGCTGTTTCGGTTTAACGCTGTTTTATTTGGATAGTAAGATTCCCTGAAATTGTACGCAGCGTTAGGCTTTCCGATATCCGAAGCAGTTTATCTGTGTTTCTTCTTTCTTGCGGTTTTTATACGAACGTATTTTTATCGTTTCAAATATTTGTTGATGGTTTTGTAAGTATAAATATATATAATATAACGATTGCTATAGTGACAAATATTATGATTTTTAGTTTTCATCATGAGTGATAATAAAAAACACGAAAATAAAGCAACAAGAAAAAGTATTTCACTAGAAACTAAAATGCAAGTGATTAAAAGATTAGATACTGATGAACGTCAATCTTATATTGGTGCTGCATTGAATTTGGCAACTTCAACAATAAGGACCATTTTTAAGAATAAAGAAAAAAAATACTGTCATAGGCAACTGCAACTATGACAAACTCAGCAACTAGAATTATCCGTTCTAGAAATAATACAATAGAGTAAATAGAAAAACGTCTTTCTATATGGATTGACGACATAATTGAACGCAATATGCCATTAAGCCAATCTACCTTCTTGATAAAAAGGTAGAAAATTGAAAATATAGAAAAGTCTGAAGATCGGAAATGTAAACATACTGACTTAGAATTTTATTTATTTTTATATGTAGAGTCGTTTATAATGTTTCTATATTTGTATGAAATAAATTTTTGTTTTATTGTTATAAAAACACGTAATTAATAAATTTAATGGTAAAATACTTGACCAATTGCTAGGTCACATTGTAGAAAGCGGAATTATTAAACCATCTCCCACGAAGACACTAGCTGTCCGAAAATTTCCAGAACCAACAACGATAAAACAAGTACAAAGTTTTCTTGGCTTAACTGGGTATTTCCGCAAGCACATCAAAGATTATTCAAAGGTAGCTAAGCCACTTAGCGATTTAACAAGAAAAGAAAATCTCTTTGTTTTTTTGGGGGGCTTAACAAAAAGAAGTATTTGAAAAATTGAAGAAAATCATGTCCGAAGGCCCAATCTTGCACATTTACAAGTATGGAGGAAAAACAGAACTGCATACAGACGCTTATAAACAAGGGTACGGCGCAATTTTGTTACAAGAAGCCGAAGATGGAAAGTTACACACCAAAAGACAAATACAGCAGAAGAAAAGTATGACAGCTACGAACTAGAGGTACTAGCAATTATCAACGCATTAAAGCAGTTTCGTGTTTATCTTTTAGGAAAACACTTTAAAATAGTAGCTGACTGTTCAGCATTTCAGAAGACTATGCAAAAAAAAAAGGATCCAATTACTCGCATAGCCAGATGGGCGCTTCAATTAGAAGAATTCGATTATGAAATAGAGCACAGAGCTGGAAGTCGTATGAAGCATGTTGATGCTCTTAGCCTATATCCCGTAATGATAGTATGCAATGATACATTAACATCAAAGCTTAAAAAAGCACAAGAGGAAGATGACAGCATCCAAACATTGAAATCGCTTCTAGAGAAGCAAGAATCAGAAGAATTTTTTGAGCGAAACGGTATACTCTACAAGTACTTAAATGGTCGAGAATTAATCGTAACCCCTAAAGCAATGGAAGCTGAACTAATTAAATTGATTCACGAAAATGGTCATTTCTCAGTAGGAAAAACAGAAGAAATTGTGAAACAGGAATTTTTTATCCCAAATTTAACCAACGTCATTAAAAAAGTAATAGTTAATTGTGTTCCATGTATCTTAGCTAATAAGAAAACTGGCAAAAAGGAAGGGTTTTTGAATCCTATTTCTAAGGAAAGCATTCCTCTAAGTACGTACCATGTTGACTTCATTGGTCCTTTACCCTCCACAAACAAAAGTTATCAACACATTTTCACCGTAGTAGACGCTTTTACCAAATTTACTTGGCTATATCCCGTCAAAACTGTGTCTGCTGAAAGTGCCCTCGAAAAACTAAAACAACAGCAGAAAACCTTTGGTAATCCCATCAGAATTATCTCTGATAGAGGTTCAGCGTTCACTTCAAAATTATTCAACGACTACTGTGATGAGAACATTCAACATCTACAAATAGCAACAGGTGTTCCTCGAGGAAACGGACAAGTTGAACGAATTCATCGAACTTTGATTCCAGTTCTCACCAAGCTATCATAAGACGACTCAACGAAATGGTACAAATACGTCGTCAGATTACAGAGAATACTGAACAGCACTATATGTCTCAGTACAAAATGGACACCATTCGAACTATTAGTGGGAACCAAAATGCGTAACAAGGAAGACATCCTAATCAAAGACCTACTGCTAGAAGAAATGGCGAAAGAATTGCTAGAACAACGCGAATTTTTAAGAAACGATGCAAAAAAGAACATCGAAGCCCTACAATCTGAGAATAGAAAGACGTATAACAGAAGAAGAAAGAAAGCTTCGTTATACAAAGAAGATGATTTAGTAGCCATCCAAAGAACCCAATTTGGGGCTGGACTGAAACTAAGACCAAAGTTCTTAGGCACTTACAAAGTAACGAAAGTGAATTCTAAGGATAGGTATGAAGTGGAAAAGGTTGGTCAGCACGAAGGACCGAACTCAACCACCACCTCAGCTGATGTGATGAAACATTTTTATGCTTAATTGAATTTTTTTTATTAGTTGTTATTTTTAATTTTTCTCATACTTCCCTCTTGAGAAATTAATAGATGTTCTATGGTAACACTCGTTCGTTTCCATTAGTCATTTTATATTCACTTGTAACATTTATTATATTTTCATATTATTCTTTATCTTTCTATTGATACGAAGGATTTTTTCTCATGGTTTAGTTAATTGTAGATCACAATATAGAATATTTTGTTTTTATATGCTTTATTTTAGGTCCGCAAATGTGAATATTAGGTATACATCTTTTCATCTGTAATATTTTATTTTATTGCCTTTAAGAACCGTATTATTTGTCTTTATTGCATCCACATTCCAATAATCATCAAATTTATAGTTGTAACTAAAAATAGTTTATATTTAAAGTACTTAAGCTCTCAACAATTTGTAAGAGCTGAGAGATCAGCTCAGTCAGGAGAGGGTGATTTTGTAGGATTTTCCGTTTGAAACATTTTGTAAAAGGTTGAGTCATATCTTTTTCAGAGGACTATTAATGTCAATTTTGTTTATTACCGTATTCCGAAGCAGCGCCGTCTGGTGATCTTTCGGAGCGCCGGCTTGAATAATTTTTCGGCAGAGGCCTACTAATCCCCGCCGGTTCAACATGTGACGTTTTTTGCGCATTTCGCGCCCAGCGCGATTTCAGTCCAAGCGTCCAAGCATGAGAAAGGTAATTAATTTCCCCGTCTTCTAAAGGTGCAACTCATCTTTCAATTAATCTAATTTCTGCATGTCTCTTTCCCTTTGTAAATATTCACCTTGTAAATTTCCCCCTTTAACTTGAAATAAATTTTTTTTTACTTAAATGAAGTATCTGCGTTTAAATGACTTTGATTCCATTAATTCATCAATAATCCTTTAATACTTACCCCTAGACAACCACCTCGCCAATTTAAAATCCCGACTTCTGAAGAGTCTGATTTTTATTCGAAGATTTTAGTCGGACTCCCACATTAATGAATTTGTTACAAGCTATCAAAAAATAATAGTAAAATTAAAAGTTCTGTGCAATACTTATATATTATATATACTTATATATTTAATTTTGAATTCCGATTTTTAGTTTATAAATGTTCAAAGAAATGTTTATAATTTGATGTATCTCAGAGTTATTTAAATAAAGAAATATTTTCATTTTTATTTGTGAAATTTGATTAAACAGCAAAATGTTTACCACTAAAATGTCACTCTGTTACATGAAATTGATGTTATTATTGTTACAAGCAATACGAATGCACGACAATTGTGCACTGGATTTCGCTTTTTATATACATGTCCCTATTTAGAAGCCTGTAACAATTTTCTGGAATATACTCTTATAGAGTTTGAACAGTTAACACTATATATATATATATATAACATTATATATATATATATATATAACATTATATATATAGATATATATATATATATATAATGTTATATATACATAGCTTAGAGATTGCTAGAGTTACTAAGGATATGTTGATTTTTTCTATGCATGGTTTTGATTTCGAGGACCTTTTTAATTCTATAGATATTGACAATATGATTAAGATTCTTCAGTTAATTTATGATAAATATGAATTATATACTTCAATGAAAAAAGAAAAATTTGATATTCTTGTTAACCTCGTTTTAAAAGAAAATTTCATTACATTTGATCATAATCTTTATAAACAGATCAAAGGATTACCTCAGGAATTGGTCCAGCTAGTAATTGTTTAGCGAACCTATATTTACATTTTTTGAAATAGATCATGTTATAAATGATTCTTACTTAATTTATCGTTATATAGATGATATAATAATTTTTGGTAAAAATAGTGAATACAAACCAAATATTACATTCTACCCTGATTATCTCAAGCTTCTTAAAACTAACTTCAACTCTAATAGGGTGGAATTCTTGGATTTAGACTTGCATCTTATTAACAATAATGTAGTCAGTAACATTTTTGACAAAAGAGATTCGTTTAAGTTCCATATAATTAAAATTCCCGTATGGAACAGTAATTTTCATATATCAATTTACAGAAATATCATTTTGAATTTTTATTTAGAAATGATAACTTAACTACCCACAAAATAGATAAATACAATAATATAAAATTTTTTTTTTCAATGTTGTTTAGATCATGAATACCCTTTTAATTTCTTGAGATCTTATATTCATCACAAATACATTAACCGTCTTGCTACTTCGAATTCCAAATCCACCACACAACAATAGGTTTTCAAAGTCAGCATGTTAGTGGTCTTGCTGTGAAGATTATATCATAACACTCATATCACAGTTTACATTTTTTCCACACACATCTTAAACATCTTACACATTGTTGACAACCAACCAAATTAGAGCCTAGCAAATTTACATTTTTGACAATCAACCAATTCAAATTTTACCATATTTGATTGTCGTCATTTTTATACTTGTATTTGCTGGCTGGTTTAAAAGTCAGCTCAAAAGATGTGTTTATGTTTTTTCGAAATTTTTAACTTGGTGAATAATTGACTTTCATTAATGGCAAGATGCTTGTTTCTCTTCGTAAAAGCTTTGTGAGTAAAAAATTTTGTTAAATTATTTTTGGAAGATACTTTTCTTATGTAATTGTTCTTGTATTTTTCTACTTTTTTTACATAATTATTTTGTGATTTTTCTGCATTAAGAGTTTGGGAGAGTTTACTACATAATAGTAGTGATTGGTTTTATCATGCTCTCTGAGTTATACTTTCTCTGAAGTTTTGTTTATTTTATTTGGTTTTACTACCGAGTTGCAAAGGGGGAAGGTTGGCACCTTCAAACTAGTTTAACCCCACTTATTCGGTCCTAAGTCCGAAATTGCTTTCTGACTCGCTAGGTTCTTATTTTTTGTAGTTCTTTTATTTCTCTATAATTTTGTTCTTCATGTTCAGCTTTCATATTTTTATTGCGCTATTTCTTGTTATGTTCTTTATCTATTATTTCTTGTTTTTGATAAATAATACATATTTCTTTTATATATATATATATATATATATAAGGATAATTAAATTAGATTAAAAATTAAATTCCCTATCTAGCACTTGCTCATATTCTTTAATTTCATCTTCAAGTATCAAACTAATCACCCATTTATTTCTTCTGAACATATGGCCTAGCCAATAAACATGTCTAACTCCAGATCGTTAGATTTAATAGCCATATATTTTAGCATTAACTTTTAAGTACACTCATAAAATCAGAGGTACTTCTCACATCGAAAAATGCGTTTTATTATACGGATAGATCAACCGATAAACAATAAAAACATTGAATAGGAAATATGAATATTTTTAGATTAGTGAAGTGGTAATTAAATATAACAGAATATATATATATATATATATATATATATATATATATATATATATATATATATATATATATATATATATATATATATATATATAAATAAATATATATATATATATATATATATATATATATATATATATATATATATATATATATATATATATATATATATATATATATATATATATATATATATATATATATATATATATATATATATATATATAATATGAAATAGCGAAGATTTTTATTTACTTGAACTAATTTGGTCAGGTAATTCCTGAAATAACAGTTATTTTATGAAATCATAAATTCCATGCTTTTACAATAATATGTATATTAGCAGAAAAAATATACCCCAAAATCGGACGTATAACGCGCGCCTATACTTTCAAAAAAGCTGCATTTTTTAATTTTAAAATAAATTCACCGTATAACGCGCAATCCATTTTTTGCGAAGAAACTTGGAAATGTAGGTTTTGAAGTCATTTATTCGAGGCGTTATCCTAAACTTTTGAAAAAATAGTATACTTCTAGAATCACCCTCTCCAAGTTCATAAGGAATATCATTTCTTTTAAATAAACAATATTTCGATATATGTAGAAATCTAATTGTTTTATGTGCATCTTTTTTTTTATTTTTAAATCTGTCGTTTTTATACCCGGCGTATAACGCGCACCCCTAAATTTCGAACTAATTTTTTTGTTAAAAGTGTGCGTTATTCGCCTGATTTTAGGTACTTAAAACATTTATATTCGAGCAATATGGACGTTATCATTTTGCACGTAAAAATTTTGAATTTTCACAACATTAGAGCCAAACAAAACAATTTTCTTAAAATTTACAGCAAAAAAAAAAATAAATAAATAAAAAATAATGTTATAAAAGAGCTTTCGGCTTTTTTTATTCATTTATCCTCTGATTACAATTTCACATTTAAAGAAATATATGTGCTTGATGAGTCTTTTTTTTCAGAGTATCTGGTTCACAAAGTTTAATTTTGAGAGCTGAACATAGTTCGTTTCAGTTATTGCATGTCAGATAAATAACCAATAAACCTAACTATGATATTATACTTCAAAATAAGGACGTAAAAATCTTATTTATCTTAAATGTCCGTGAAGCTCATTTTTGTGTACAAATGTAGCTATTCCATATATTACCATTGCGTTGAAACTACAGTAGAATGTCGTTTATCCGAATCCATTGCGACCGGACACCGTTCGGATACGCCATTGTTCAGTTAACTGAAAAATGAATGCGATCCATGCAGTATATGAAACCGGACGCTATACGAATATTGAAAATCATCTCATGCGGGAAACGTGCTTGAAGGAAAAGTAAAATAGGTGCAAATTGTCGCAATTTTACCTTTATTGTGGAAAATAATCACTTATTTTTCGCTATACCATTGCACACCTTCGTTTTTCGCTGCAAGGTCTCTGATTCTCTAGAGCAGCAGTAGTTAAGTAGGACAGCACTCTGATTGTTGTTTGTACCACTCCATGGCTGTCTCTAACGCAGAAAACGCTTCAGCATTTGATGGACCCTTGCTACTTTTGTCGTTGTTGTTGTCCTCGTCTTCATCCGTTTCATCGTCGACAGGGTCGGATTCTTCGTGCACGGAAGTCTCGATTAGTGCTAGAGACGCTCCTCTTTCTCTCTTCGCGAGACAGTTCAATATTTCAAGTTTTGTCTCTATGTTCAAGACGTTGCGCTTCCGTTTTGAATTTGAAGCTATAGCAGTTCACTACACAACAAAAGAGCACGTATACACCCGCCACTTGGAAATAAACTGACCTAATATTCCGCGCAGAGGTTTACCAAATCACACAGCTGAAGTTCTCCAAATATCCCTGACTTTGGATTTTCTCGTCACTTTTGGCCTCACACAAAACAACTGTTAAGCATTGCACTGTTCGAAAACGTATTCATATACATTACATGTAGTTGACAAAGAAAAACTGGTCCGAATAATTGAAGCTCCGGATGATAAACGTTCGGATAAACGACGTTCTGTATATAGAGAGCTTTTATTTTACTAGTATAAAGGATTGCTTATATGAAAATGTAAAAGTTTATTTGAAATTAGATACAATTATAGTATATACGTAACTATTGTACCATCAATTGAGTAAAAGTTATGCTTGTGAATAATATTCATCCAACTAATAAGTTAAATAGGCTTACAAAAATAAAGTCAGATAAAATAAATTGTAAGCAACATTTTTCTTTTCTTTTTATTAATTAGTCAATTGTCTAATATCTTTTTACTAAAATAAATACGTTTTACTCGATCTGTGTAAAAAGGAGAGGAGGGTAACACTCCAAAAAAAATAAAGCTGTTCTTATTCAAAATCAGAACTTTAGCAACGATTTTCTTTTCTTTCCTAGAGGTTTCTTTCTTCGTTTTTTTTTCTCTTTTTTTTCCTTTTCCTCCTTTTTTTCTTTGTGTATTGTTCCGTTGCGAAATTTTTGGTTTCTTGTTCTAATGCTACCTACATAAATGCCTTTTATGGTGATGGTTCTTCAAAGCATACTTTATTTTTAATTTGTTTCACAATTTAATCGCCTTTATTTATTATGAGAAAATACAAAATTTAAGAAGAAAAATTTTATTTGTACTTTTAATTTAAAAAAAAACTATTTTATAAATTAGTTATGATAAACTTCGCTTCACACCGATTGAGAATTCTGCTCCAGAAGGTGTTTCACAACAACGAGCCTCGTGGTTTTTAGGTAGATTATTGGCAATAGTTCACAAATGGGGAGCAGGAGTTTGGGGGTCAGATCTTCTTCGCCATAGACCCGTGACTCCCAAAGTGGTCTATATACACCTCCGGGTCTATGGCGACCTACAAGGGGGGGTCCAAGTCAGCAAAAAATAATTTGGGGATCCAAGAGGTAAAGTGGGGGGACTATGATAGCGGCTCTCATTAAAAAAGATTATGACTTTAATTTTTTAAAAAGATTTAATCAAGTAGAAGCCTTATTTTACCTATTTAACAGATTTATTTACCAAATTTAATGAAGTTAATTTGCAGTAACAAGATGATGGCATACTACGTTCAACATTTAAATGCCTTTTATTCAGATTTTAAAATCAGGTTTAAGAATGCTTTGACTATGGTAATACCACATTAGGCAATGAATTCATATGGTCACATTGAAAAAAATGTCACATTACAATAGGAACTGATCGTAATAAGCACTAATGGAGATCTTAAAGTATAAAAACGGATATCAGCAATTTTGGCTTTAAAAAGGCAAACCTGTTATTTGTATCAAATTACGGAATATTGTGAGAAAGTTTTTAATATTTGCTTTTCCTTGTGGGAAGAAGTTTCAGCGCGGTTGCCAATCTCCAAAAAAAACAAAACAACCCTGGACATTATTAACAGAGGAGATTGAAAATTAAACCTGACAAAATTGTTACCAAACGTTATTGTGACTTTAGATTCGTCCCTCCCATTAAAATCCTTTGTTTGTTGCTTAGTTATTTTATTTAACAGTTATTTTATGTATTAATAAACTTTTAATTTATTTGATTATCATGTGCTTTTTAAATTTTAAATACGATTCTTCATTACAGTTAGAAATTTAATTCTTTTAAAGTAATAGTAATAGTATTAGCTGTCAAAAAGACATTTAAGTTGACAAATTTCAAAATTCAATATTAATTAAACAGGGGTCTACCCCAAACCAAAAAATATAGCAAGGAGTCTATGAGACAAAAAAGTTTGGGAACCTCTGCAATAGACCAACACATTTTTAATTTTTCGCTTATAGATTACGCCTCCGCGCTTTCATTTACATGTTTTTCAAAACTCCCTCACCCAATAAAATTAGTCTGTGTGCGTCACTGATAATTAGACTCCAACTTTTATGCTCCGTTATATGACTTTGAGGTCTAGTTCGATTTAACATGCAGCAGTTTCACAACATCGTAATCTTTGGTGGAACCAGGATTTCATTTGATCATAGCAGACATTCAGTTTCTGAGCATTACCATTGGATTTTGTGGTAAAACCGACCATGGGTCCCGAATTGAATATGGCAACCTCTTGGAATAGTTTTGAGAGTCTGCCCTGTGTGTGGCAGTCAGTTCACAAGATGTAAACACACTAATACGGTGCGTGATGAGCACCACAATAAAATAAATGAGAATGAGAAATGCTTCTTTCACCACAATTTCTACGGTTCAAGTAGCGGTAAAATAATTTTAAAAAAGTAGAGATCAATTAAAAAAATTATGATGAATATACCATTTACTCCCTAATTAAACAGAACGCTTGAAATTGTTTTCACCTCATCTCAAATAAGACTTCAAACTCAAAACACATTTTAAGGTAGAAAAATGCCCGAATATTAGACTAAAAGTCATTTCATTGTAATACAAATATTAATTTACTACACAGAATCATATTTTAATATATTTTAGAAATGCCATCCTTTTTTTTTACTTTAGTGATAATATAACATACGGGTAAGAAACATTCTTTGGGTAGTAAAAACGGACTATTTTGAAAATGAATGACGTTTTGAGCTACACTGTTATTCATAGAGAGAGAATTAAGTTAAAATTTAATACAAAATCTGAAACATTTTTTTTTTCAAATTTGCCGTATTTTTGGCCTATTTTGGCCAAGGTACACTATAGTTGTAATTTTATACTTTTTTAAACTATCCACACTGATGTAAAATACAAGACACACTGTGGTAAGTGTATACAGAAAACTATTTTCACAATATACTCCTGTGGGACACTTTATGTCGTATATTGACGTAGAGAATTTTGCAATCTCACTAGCTCTGGAAAACCTCAAGATAAAGAGCGATAGTACCTCTAAAGCAGTTAATCTTTTTACTCTAAAGTAGGAAATGACCTAGGATGTAGTTATAAAACAAGACACAGACTATCTCAGAAATAAGACGAACCTTAATTTTTTTTATAAATACCAAAAGGCAGACTTACTATGAGAAATACTTGATGAAACAAACACACCAAATGGAAAACACTTGAGTCACAAGACAACAAACCATTTCCTCCAGAGTCACATAAAAACATATTTTAGAGAAATTAGAGAACACTCTTAAATCTGACCAGGCAGCAAAATTAACATCCAAATTCTGGGTAACATGCAAAAAAATTAGCAAAAGTTTGGACAAATCTAGAGCATTTTCCTGTATGATCAGTACTAGACAAAGAGTCACAAAAACGTACCGAGGTAAGCAAACTATACTCGGAACTAAATGGGAAGGAAAAATATTTCTCGTGCAATATTAAAAGCAAACACTTTATGTATGTTACATGAACAATTCACTGAAGCTGAATGTGTAAGAGCTCTCTGATGGCTCTAAAATACAAGACAACACTGTCTTGTATTTCTGTTGAACAATTTATGTCGAATATTGATGCAAAGATCCTTGCAATATCATTAGCTATAATATCGATTTTTTTCTGTAAAGCAGTTATTCTAGTGTATTCCAAAGCAGCGATCCAGGCTGTAGTTATAACACATGACACAAACACATAGGTTATCTCAAATTAAGGCAAACCTTGAACTTTCCTTATAAATACCAAAAGGCAGTCTTAGTAGCCAATTGAGGAAAAATTGAGCCACATGACAATAAACTACTCTCTCCGAGTCACTAAAAGCATATTTTTAGAAAATAAGGGGAAACTCCTAAATCTGATTAGGCAGCAAAATCAACATCCATATCATCTACTAACATTCAAGAAATTTAGAAATAGTTTGTCGAAGGGAAAGCATCTTCTTACATCATCAGTACAAGATAAAGAGCCACAAAAACGTGGTGAGACAAGAATGTCATATTTCATGAACTCCTTGTAAAGACTACAACTCATCTGTTCCTTTTCGTGTTTAAATTTTTAACTTTTTACTTTTTCCATGTTATTTTGTCCTGGTGTTTACTATGAATGTTTATTCCATTTTATTTTTTACGATTGTTCTTGCATGATATTTGAGATGTTATAATAAATTTGGATTCATTCTTCCAATATAGATAAATACAACAACGACAGACAGACAAAAATAATAGAGAAAGACAAGGATAAAGACAACACAAAACAGAGAAAGCTAGACATACAGACAAGACAAGACAGAAAAGACAACACATAAAAGACGATACAGTAAAAAAAGCAAGACAGTAAACACACAGAGACTAGAAATTTGAGAAAAGTCAGACAAAAGAGAGAGAGAGACAAAAAATGCAAGACACAAACACAACACACGTAAGACAGGACAAATACAACACAATACAGAGATGCCTAGACTGACAGGCAGATAAGACGAAACACATGGACAACACAGCTAGAACAACAAGGGAAGGCAAATCAGATAGAATAAGTCAGACAAGACACAAAGCCAACATAGGAAACAAAGGCAACACAAGACTCAAAGCAACACAACACAGATAATACAAACAAGATAGCAAAATACAGACAAGAAAAGAAATTCAAAACATGACACACAGACGAAAACTAAATAAGAAACACAGACACAAGAAAAGGCAAGACAGACAATCAAGACAAATGCAAACGTGAGAGAGACACACAAAAAGACATATAAAACTTCAAAGTAACAAAAAAAAAATGTTTTCACTCAAAAGTTTAAATGTAGAAAAAAAAGCCTTATTGAAAAGATGTGTTTTAAATAAAATTCATATTATTAAAATTTAATAGATATTCCGCCAAGTATATCAAAGGTTTTTGTTATGACCTTACCACCCTAAGTGTCTCGCTATTATATATTTGAACCAAATATTTAGACAAATCTTGAAACAAATTGCATTACTCCAAAAGTGTTCAATAACCTTAGCCAATGGAAAAACTTTCCAAGAATCAGAGAAAGCTGAAGGAATAATCATAGCCAGTGACTCCATAATTGCCCTTCAAGTGATTTAAAAAGGAGGTTCAGTGGTTGTCTTGAACATGCACAATATTTTACACAAAATTCTGAGGTTAAACATACAGGGAGGCCATAATTAAACTGCAAGTGTTCAAGGGGTTCTGGAGGGAAGACTACCGGGAATATTCCAGTGAAATTTGGTATCTACACGTTTCAAAACATGCGCAAATCAAATATGTAAAAAAAGAGAAAAATACCATTTTCACCCGATAGATGCCGCTGTGCTGTGTTTCAATGCTTATCGACAGCATAAATGCAAAGTTTAAGTCCATCGAACAATATAAAAACAAGACCACATTAAGTAATTGTCAATCATGACTCTGAATAAGAAGGACTGTGCATTGTGTGTGTTAGTGAAGATATTCCATCAGAATGGTAGCAATTATTCAACAATTATGTGGAATGACTTGTGATTTTCTTTCTTTTCTTGTGTTTTTTTTGGATCAAAAGACTTCCTCGTAAATAGCAGACTAAATTGCGAAACCAGATTACTAATTTGATTAGTAATGCTGAATTGGAAGCATGGAATTTTTTTGATGCATCACCAGCCTGCTCAACCCCAAGGAATGAAGGGATGATGCTCTATGGCGAAGCAGCCAACATTTCTGAAATTTACGTGATAGAAGACAATGAATCGATTTTCCCATAAATAATATATTTTTGTTTATTTGTATTAGTTGATATATTTTTGTATAAATTTTTCTTTTTTTAAATATATGTTGTAATTATTCATGTCTGAAATGGATGAAAAATAATTATTTTTCAGATATTCTCCACCGGCAAAATCTGTTTATTGTGTTTTGACCTTTTTATGCTTTTCAAATTTTTTTTATTAGAATTCAATTTGCTTATACTTGTATATTTATATACTAATAGGTATATCTCATTAACTGCATTCATGGTGATACGATAAATGTATGAAATGTATACAAGACATTTTTGTAATTCAATTTTCTAAAGCATAAATAAGTGATAACTTTAAAAAAAAGTTTTTGTGCTTATATAAAAATTAAATCCATGTAAAAGTTCAAAGTTGTTGCGCTCAACTTCTTAATACTTATGCAATGAATTCCTTTTCATTATCATATATGAGAACTAATTTATTACTTAAATAAATAATTTTAGAACGATTATTGTAATTGACAAACATTTGTTATATTAGGTTGTAGAATACGAGAGTATCAGTAAAGTATTGCACCTTGTTTATGGAAAATTTTGACATCTCAATAAATTTGTTAATATTTTTATATAATTTGATTAGGTAGCCAGCTTACTATACTTTTGACATTCTATAATTATTTGGAAAGCTATATATATATATATATATATATATATATATATATATTGGGTTGTTCGGAAAGTAATTTCGTTTTTTTTTGTGGAAATTAGCGAAAACAAATACTACGTACATAAAAATGGGAGAGTTTTGCGATTCTTGCGTTCTATTATCTGAGTTATCAAAATGAGATTTAGTATTAGTGCTTTGGGAGAATCATAATAATATCACAAAAAGCACGTATAACTTTTAAATATTGACCAAATAAATTTGCTCTTCAATAAATGATACACAAACTAGAATTTTTGCATAAATTGCACAATTTTTTTTTGAAATATGATTTGTTACTACTTATGTAATTCTACATACGTCAGTCTCATTTACGCGCCGTAGAAAAATAATTCATTTTTTTATCAGGCACTATTCTAGCAGATGATCGGAAGAAAGGCGTGACAGTTTTGTTTAGTTACTGTCCAGCATCAAAAATTATTCTATAACTTAATAAAAATTGCAGGTAAAGCTTTGAAATTTTGCTGGCATGCTTATGTCGCAGGAAAATGATGAAATTAGGACTCTCGTTGAATCCCTAAGGGAGAGGATGCATTCACACAAGATGTTAAAATAATATCTCTTAGAGGTCATTTCCCTTATGTAAGTAAATGATTTGATCAAATCCCTGAACGGTTTTGATGAAATGAACAAATCAGCCATTTTTTTTAAAGATATGGGGTTTATATTTAGGGGATCGTAGTACTACCTGTATGGTTAGGAAGTATAAGGACTGCGCCCCCCAGGTATCTCCCCCCCTATCCCTTAGGGATTTCACATCAACCCTAAGACATCAATTGACGGGAGATGTTAAAATAACGTACTTCAAGGTCATTTCCATGATGAAAGTACACTTACTTTCCCAAAAATTCTCGGAGAGTTTTCCAATTCATGGATGAACAGTTTATTACATTCTGATGGGTTGTTCCGTACTAATAAGCCATTACTTTTGGATGCTTTAAGCCCAGACACCCTGTATTTACAAGTGAGCAAATCTTAAGCAACTTTTCAGATAGTGCCGTAATTCAAAAAAAAAAAAAAAAAATCAACTGGGGGATATGAAATTTACACCGCAAAGGCAGAATGTAGCACTTAAAGGTTGATGAAATCACAGTAGTCAAAAAATGAATTGTATGCACATGTTATGGAACAAAGTAGAAAAAGGCTTTATTGATAGAAAAGTAAAAAACTATTGTCTCTCTTCTCTGCAGTGTAATATCCAGTTTTAAAGGGGAAAAAAAATAAATTTATATCTTTTGATACATTAAAAGCTTAAAAAATTTTCAACAAGCTGGAATTTGTTTTAAAAAAAGTAAAAGGAGTATAAATAAGTTTCCGCTGCTTGACAAAAGATGACCTTACAGTAAGTTATGGGTGAAATTTTCTGATGTAAAACGCAATGTTATAAGGTTGGGCATCTGGTAACACCATAACCTTGAAGTATTAGCGATTTTATATCAGCATCATATATTTTTCGAGCGAAAATGTCGAGTTTTGAGCCGGATAAGTGTCCTTTGCGGGAATTTTTGATTTTTCATCTTTAATTTGAAGAAAGCTACAGATGGAGTACATTAATTGCTTGAAGAAGCATGCAGCGAAGCTACTTTGAGGGAGAGAAGTTTTTATGAGTGATTTTAAAAGTTTAGAACTGTGAGTTTGATGTCTAAAACAAAGAATACGGTGGGGGATTATCGGTGAAAGATTCGTGTCAACACAAGAAGCACTTACTTAGGAATGGTTCAACAAGCAATTTCGCAGCGTTTAAAATTATTGGGAATGATTCTGGGTCAATAAAATTAGGTTCTACGTGAACTAAAGTCGAGAAACGTTGAATGTCGATTTTGAAAATATGGAAATGCTGCTTGTCAGATATAAAAATTTTTTTTTTTTTACATCGAATAGTCACTGGTGCTGGCAAATGAATCCACTACGATAACCCAAAGAAGAGGAAATCATGGGAATTGCTTGGGTATGCTTCAACAGCCGAATATACATGGAATGAAACTCATATTGGTGGGATCAGCTTGCTGTCGTATTATATTGTTACGAATTTTGTGTAAATAATTTGTATTTGAGTGTTTAATGTATTTATATTACTCTATGTTAGATTTATTTCATGTTAAAATTGTACTATTCACAAGCAATGCTGCCCCTTTCATTATAATGGCGATACAGTGAGAATTTGGCGAAATGTTGGCGGTAGAGCCAATTGGCATCATTTTTGGCGACCAATTTGGCGTCATTGGCGATCATGTTGGCGAGTTCCGAACCCTCTGGAATCTTCTAGAAGGTAGTGGATCTCTCCACTGATGTAGCGACCTGTTATATTTCTGGAAGTTTCTGTCGCGCCTATAAAAAGATGCTCGCCGGTACAGCGATGAGTCTTGATTAAGCCAGCGAGTAGTGAGGATTGTTTTGACTAGCGATTAGCTTGGCTGTTCTTGTGAATAATCTGTTACATACGTGTATTTTTAAACACTGGCAATCGTGTTTGAATGCTTTTGAAGGTGAGAAGACCTTCGGAGATTTACTCTGTGAATATTGCTGCTGAATCCTGCATTTAGAGGATTGGACCTTTGATAATAAATTCGCATCGTTCTTAAAGAACTGTTTATTTTCTTTGGGATTGTTTTGCATAAAATCCTCGAATCCGGATCTACGTAACAATATGTTATCCAAACTGAACGAAACCCTTATTGGGAGTTTCTACCGAATACAAATGACAAGACAAAGCCGAGTACTCAAGGGAAAACGTGCCCACTACTACTCCAAACACGACAAAATTATTCTCCTGCATGATAATGATCGTCCACAAATTACGGCATCGACCAAATTCTTTATAGAAACACTCATTTGGGAAGTCCTACCCACCTGCCATATTCACCAGACTTTACCCCTTCCTATTATCCCTTGTTTCAATCAACGGCTCACGGTCTGTCTCAGTAGCACTTCTCATCACACTAAAATACCAAAAATCGGGTCGATTCAGGGATAATCTCAAAAGATGAAGCGTTTTTCTGACACGGTTTGCATATGCTGCCAGAAAAAAGAGAGAAAGTAGCGGCTAGCGATGGACAATACTTGGAATAAAACATAATGTACCATTATTTCGTGGTAAGTGCCCAATTTTTAATAAAAAATGGCGGAAACTTTATGTACTCCTCGTAGGTTTTTAATGAATTATAATCCCTTAGAGAGATAAAATAAATATTGCAAAAAAGAATGTACACTAAACTGCTAAATTACTGCTATACACTGCCTCTGGTAATAAAATAGTTATTAACTCTCCCTGAAAAGGAAACAACTGCGTTTAGTAAATCTTAAATTAAACAATAAATTTCCAACGTTACCTTTCTTAATTTGTTAAATTTACCAAACACTTTCGGTTCATATAAATACAGTCGAACCTCCATATTACGAACCTCTATATTAGGGATTTTTTCTGCATGGCGAACTTTTTCCTGGAACCAAGAACCCATTTCATGATTTTCTTTGCAAAACAAGTGTAATATAAAAAAATGTTTTTTAAGTCAATTCCTACTTAGATCAAAAAAGAAAATTGTTATTTTAGCTACTTTTTATTAAATAGTTACAATTAATATAAATATGTATATACATATGACAGAATCACAACATTAAGTGGCAATTAATTTTTATTAGTTATCATTAAAGTATCGTATTGTCATCTCGTGTATATAAAATTTCAGTTCAACTGAATGCTTTAAAACGCGAGACAAAAACGTTTTTCAAATTTTGACACAAGTCGCTAACGTGGCTGTATTTGTAATTCTTTAAATAATTAGTTTTAATCAATTAATTTTTATTAATTATAATTAAATTATTGTATTGTCATCCAAAATAAAAAAATCATGTATATAAAATTTCAGCTCAATTGAGCGCTTTAAAAAGTATTTTATTAACGAGTGAAAATTCCACCAAGATAAATAAATAAATAAATATAAGGAGAGTGTGAGCTAATAGTAGGAATTGAATAAACTCCCAATAGCGAAGTGCATTTTCTATATAATGAACTTTTTCTCTTGTGATTCAATTTTTTTCTCCCTATTTTTAAAGTATTTTTGGACATTTCAAGTTATTCTCTCTTTCAAAATACTTTATGGTGGAAATAAATCTTGAATTGGTTTTATTGGATGCTTAACTCTCGGAGAGCAATAGAATTTGGGACATTTCATTTAAGAAGTGCAACCCTTAACTTTCACTGTCCATTTCACTGGAAACATCTTCAATTTCCCCTTTCACCTACAGTGGAGTTGTCTCGTGTCTCCGTGCTCTTGAACTGGTCTCACTTTCATTTGTAGTGTTGATCAGTCGTACTGGTCGTAACTTCTTTTCTTGTAGCTCTAAAATATCAAAATGTAAGTGCTTGAACATCAAAGAAAAAAATTTAATTCTTCAGGAAGTGGATAAAGACGTCAAGAAACTTTCCTTATTGTTTTTCTTTCTTTTCTTTTTTTGATAGGTAGGATATTTGAAACGAATATACATTAATTTACAAAAAGGTGTGAAATCGTTACTTTTTTAAAAATATACAGTGTTTTTGAATTTAAATTCTATTTTATGTGGTTTATCAAGAAAATTGAAAGATAAACTTCTATATAACGAATTTTCCATGTAACGAACTTTTTTCCGGGGTTTAGCGACTTCGTCATATAGAGCAGTGGTCTCCAACCCCCAGTCCATGGATCAAATACTGCCGGTCCACATAAGAAACATTAAATTACTTCCCTTTTATTTACTGTGGTATGTTTTTCTTGGGATTGGGCTTCTTTTTATGAAAATCACTTTATATTCCTTGTTAAATCACTTTATATTCATGTTTTGGTGTAGCTATATTTTATTCTGAAGTCACTATTAAATACAATTAAATTAAAATTATTCAATCAAAACAGTCTAAAATATAAGCAATCAACGTCCTCCCCGTTAGCGGGACCGGTCCGCGGCGATAAAAAGGTTGGGGAACACTGATATAGAGGATCGACTGTATATGCATTACATTACTTTCCCCCCAACAGTTGTTTCAATTATATATATATATATATCCCTCAAAAATTATTAATACCATATTTACATGATCCTCAAAATATATCAATATATGCGATGAATTATAAACTTATATCATTATTCTCTCTCTACTTAGATCGTTACACTCACCATACAATATCAGTAAATTAAGAGAATAGGAGGTTAATGTATACATACATTTATTGTGTAATGCTTATACTTTGATTCATAATGACAATTCAACTGAATTATTAAGCATAAACCAGATTCCATATGGGAGGTGGTAATTTCTTCCTCCTCTGGGTGCTGAAACTTTTCAGGGGGTGGTAGGGGAGGTCAGAGGCAAACGAGGACATTAAAACTGTCAAGTGAGAGAGAACCGTAGTGTACTTTCCTGCTTAGGAAATTATTATAACAAACTACTTTTAAAATATCTATTATTTTCATGAATAAATATTTTATGCATTTCATTGTTATCATGTGAATAAGCTTTAAAATTAGCATTAACTATTGTCGTAGACAAAGTTTTGCGAGTTGGTAAGTAAAGATGCAATTCATACACTTAAAGATGTTTTGACAAAAATATGGGAGCTTGTAAAGATTTTTTTACAGAGCAAGCAAGTTGGTGCGTGCACAAATCAAATGTACATATGAAAGGTTAAGATAGTTCTAGGAATATCTTATTATTTTCGAATGCTTCACCAATTAAAATGTAGCAAATCTAAACAAAGCAAAAATTATTGCTTTTTGCACCAACAATCACTCCAGAACCACCGGAGCTTGCTTCTTCATAGTTCCATATAATTTGGATTAGCATTCAATACTTTTGATTACTTACTTTCTTTTCATAAAAAAATTTATGCATCTTTTCGGCGTTCTACCAATTATATTCTCGTCTCCATGACAACACTCAATCACTTGAAAGTCGGTATAAATTACAATTGTATTTTTTGGTTAAAGAAAAATCAGGTTCTAGTCTTTGTGATCTTTTAAATGATTTATTTGAAAGAAACTACAAAAATAACTGAATAATTAATCGTGATTTTTCCAGATAGTAAAAATATATGTTTTCACCAAGAAAGAAGTCAAACTATATATAAGTTCCAAGTTCAAGAACACTGATAACCTGGGAGTGATGTTTGAGAAATGAAGATTAAATTATGCACCGCCCCTTTAAAGCGCATATCAAACTCAGTTTTCCAATCCAGTTGTTGAATATAAAGAGTGTTTTTTTTTCAGCTATAGAAGTTTAAATTGGTATTACTTTCCAAGATGGCGACCGATTTAACAGCTGTCAAGTGATTTATTCTCAGTTTGGTTTGGCAATTCATCATGAATAGACTCACGCCTGAACAGATTCGTCGAATGGGCCCAAAACGAGATTGCCGTTGTTCCCGATTTTCATAAGCGAATTTTGTTTAGCGATGAAGCGCACTTCTGGTTGAATGGCTACGTCAACAAACAAAACTGCCGCATTTGGAGTGAAGCTAATCCACAAGTGTATGTCGAAACACCGTTACATCCAGAAAAACTGACTGTTTGGTGCGCTTTATGGGCTGGTGGTCCGTATTTCTTCAAAAACGATGAAGCCACAACGTTACAGTCAATGGTGATCGGTATAGAGCCATGATTACTAACTTTTTCATTCCTGAATTGAACAATCATGATGTCCAGGAGCTGTGGTTCCAACAAGACGGCGCAACATGTCACACAGCTCGTGCCACAATCGATTTATTGAAAGACACGTTTGGTGACGCCTAATTTCACGTTTTGGACCTGTGAATTGGCCTCCAAGATCTTGTGATTTAACACCGCTAGACTATTTTCTGTGGGGCTATGTAAAGTCATTGGTCTATGCGGATAAGCCACAAACGCTTGAGCATTTGGAAGACAACATTCGCCGTGTTATTGCCGATATACGGCCACAAATGTTGGAAAAAGTCATCGAAAATTGGACGTCCAGATTGGACTACATCCGAGCCAGCCGTGGCAGTCATATGCCAGAAATCATATTTAAAATGTAATGTCACAATATTATCTTTCGAATAAAAGAAATTCATGTCAATCGAATAATACATCGTTGTTTTATTGCAATTTAAAGTTCTATATCTCTAAAAAAACACCCTTTATAACATGGAATTTCTTTAACCAAAATGAGAATATGTGGCATCACTGAGAGCGACAAAAGAGCGATATTGCTGTTGTCCACACCAGTGGCGTAACGTACACCCCCCCCCCACTTTGCAGGGAGGTAGCCCAAAGCTTGACTGAAGCAAAGTAAGTACTTGGGCTTGGGGCCCAAAACCTGAGTTTGTAGGGAAACCCTAATATTCTCCGTGACGCCGCTGGTCTGCACCAAATCCATCTCTATTTATTTAGTGGTCTTGGCTTCCTCAGTTAATGAGGGGACAGTCAATCAGCCACCAGTAGAATTCCCACCCCTGGTTTTCCATTGAAAGATGTTTCAACTTGTTTATATACAGGGTGTTGCCGAATTCAACCAACAAATTCAGAGGGGGATAGTAGACAACACAGAGTCGCAAACCACGTTTAGTCGGAGTTATTAGCAAACACAGTTATGAAGGGTGTGATATCGAGTGGAATGTAAAGGTGCAATTAGAGGTACGAAATACATTTATTAGACGTAGAGCATGTTTAAAATACGAACAATGCATCACAGGGAAACGTCAGAAATCCAATGACTAATGATTGTCACAGGAATTGTTCGAAGTTGCGGTCGCGTAAGTCATGGCACAGACTACACCGATGAACGAAGGATTGTCGGACGCGTTCAAACAAATTTGGCGTGCTGGTGATGTCAGCTGAAGCTTCGACGATTCATGCCGTGAGATAATATACTGTAGCCACCGGCGTTTCTTACACAAGTGATTTCAGGTAGCACTAGAAGAAGAAATCTAAGGGATTGAGATCCGAGGAGCGTGGAGGCTGAACTAAAGGTCCGTTGAGTCCAATTCACCTCCCGGGTTATGTAGCATGGAGGTGGTTACGCACCGCAATCGAAAAATGTGCTGTTGCACCATCATGCATGAACCACACGTTCTGCTGAGCAGTGGCCGGCATTCCCTGCGGCAACTCTGGGGAAAGTGGGAAATTTTCATTGTGCAGGTTTCTTCAACCTTACCACGGCTTTCCAAGTCCCTGCATTTGTTTGGTCACACCCCTCGTCTGGCGCATCCTCCTCCTGACGGCATTATTATCGCAATTTTCACTGACTAAACATGGTTTTCGATCCCATGTTCCATGGTGATTTATTATTCCCTATTTCCCCTCTGAATTTGTCGGTTGAATTTGGCAACACTCTGTACACCGATAAAATTGGACGGAATAAATGAAAACCTTTTCATTTCCCTGGTCTTAAGTAAAACTTTGAAGACATATTTTTTATGACTAGTCATCTTTACAATGAGATCCAACTAATATACTCTATGCTCTAGTTTCCCCAAAATTTCTCTAGTAAAATGTTGTGAATGTAGTTAGTTATTTTCACTTTTCAAAACTTTTTAATAATCTAAAATTTTTGCTGTGTGGAAAGCTTTTTTCATTATGTTTTTTGTACCTTTCCAGGAGAAACTTTTTCTGGTGTCAAAAAAAATATGTATTATATAAATTCATATTTATATAAATATCATATTATATATAAATTCAAATAAAATATATAAATCTAATTATTATTTTACAACCTTTAGAGAAAATAATGATGGGTGACTACAGCTGTAGTGAGACGGAAAAATGTTGATGGCGCAATCAACATGGCACAGAAATTAATGAATATGAAATTTCGATTGGGGGAATATTATATAGTAGGAGGAGCTTATTTAGAGATTTGGCAAAAGCAGTTCACCAATGTCAACAGTGAGAAGGTAACAGCTAAAAAAATGAAAATAAAATAATTTAACATAGGATATAAAGTGATTTCTATGGAAAGTTGTACAAAACCAAGAGAAATATATCACATTAATTAAAATGGAAATAATTTAATGCTCCTTGTTTGCCCGGCACCATTTGATCCATGGACCGTTACTGGTCCACGGCCCTGAAGTTGGGGACCACTGAGATAGAAGAGTTCACGAAGCATTATGTGAATGGTTTCTAAGAGACAAGTTGGTCCTTTACCACTGAGATAGAAGAGTTCACGAAGCATTATGTGAATGGTTTCTAAGAGACAAGTTGGTCCTTTGGTTGTATTCTGCAAATAGTTATTCATCTACAAGTGTCCACTGAGTACCGACTGTGGAGAAGATGGTTGGACGATTGTAAGAGAATGCACCACGATTGCAGCAAACTCGAGAGAGGTCAGTGCAGTCAAGACATCCATCGTATTTCCTGGCAAGCATTGGAAATTCTATCTACATCAAGCTGTAACAGATGTGTAGGATGTATTGGATGCTCCAATATCAACATTCATCATCCGCCGATTGGACACTAGTGATTTGCACTGTTGGCACCCTTAAGAAAATTATTTACTGAAGCTTCCTTTAGTTGTTTGGGGTTGGTCTACGTACATGAAGAAGGGGCATCAAATCGTGTTCTCTGATGAGTCACACTTCTGTTTCAACAATAAAAGTCTTGCATACGAATCTGATCTTGGATTGAAACTTGGTAACAGGTCAAATTCAACTGGAAGTGTGAACACACACATCTCCTGACAAAGAGGTATCGTGATTTGGGCCTTCACCCCCTACGACAGTCGGTCACTACTGATCTACTTTGGTAAGACCACGATAATCCAAAGATACGTACATATAAATGTGCTGAGATTAGTAGCATTACAGAAGTACTTTCCTTTAAGGCTTGCGCAATGCCATTTACTTATAGCAGGGGTGGGCACACTTTTCCAGGGTACGGGCTACCTCTAATTTTTTCAAGGTGTTGTGGTCCACCCAGGGACATAGATGTAATGAGCTAAAAGAAGATATATAATACTGTCGAACCTCTATTTAACAAATTTCTCTATTTAATGAACTTTTTCTTGGAACCAAGAACACATTTCATGATTTTCCTCGTAAAATAACCACCAAATAGAGAAGTACATTTCCTACTTAACGAAATTTTCTGTTATGATTCGATTTTTTCCCTTCGTATTTTTTAAAATATTTCTGGACCTTCGTATGATGAAATTATTATTAGGTCTTAGTGAAGGTAGTCGAAGCCAGGTGACTGAGTGGTAGTGTATCGCGCTTCCACACCACAGCAGGTCCGAGGTTCAAATCCCGTGCTGGGCAAGGTCGACTCAGCATTGCTTCCCTTCAGGGGGTCGATAAATGTGTACCAGACTTGCTTGGAAACCAAACACAGGAGATTCACGTGATATTGACCACCTGATCGAAACATCTGCTCAAACACTTGAGTGCCTAAGGTCAAGAAAACTGGAGATGGGCACAGCAGGCATTGGGCGTCATGGACTGTTGGGACATTGAGTTGAGTTGAGTAAAGGCGGTCCATCGGTCTATCGCGATCGACTTAATGCCCACTCCGGACTTATAAAATAACGATTAACTGCTCACGGCATGCATTAATCAATAAGTTTGTGACGTCTTACGCGTCTTTTCTTTAACAAGTCCTGGAGTTCTTTGGGCCAGAATTAATATAACTCTTTTCCAACCAAATCAAAGAAACGAGAAGTGAAGAAGTGCAAATAATATAGGATAAATATAGGATCTTGAGAGCAAGCCTTAATGGCAATGTAATGGTAGTGTAAAGGAATGTTTGACGAATTGACGTGCGTTGTGGTATTGGATGATTATTGAAGTTCGCCGTTCAAAGATTCAAGTTCTACGTGTTGTGGATAAACTTTTATATTATTACGATCGATTAGGAAGTTAAACGTAAAGCTACTTACCACTGTAGATAAAGACAAGTTTATTACAGAATAATATAAGGTAGGATTGATTACTTATTATTATTATATTTGAAGATTGGGCAGTTTCACACACACACACACAATTGAGATAAGTCCTGAATTATATTGTTGTGTTTGCGTATTGCGTCATCGTAGATTCTCTCATTCATTAATAAAATTATATTTGTTCAAAGTTTAAGTTGAATATCTTAAAAAAAAGTTATATTAAGATAATATTTGATTCTAGTTCTTACGATAACCCTACACCTCTAGCTCACGCTGATACTTCGAGGGATGTACTTCCAAGGGGAGGTACATCACAAGTTCTGTATGGTATCCAGGTGCTTCCCAGATCACCACCCCTCTCAAAGGAGGAATAGTGTTAAATGGATTAAGAGCAAATGGTTATCCATCGCTCAGGCCACAGTTCGCACGCTTATCGATCCTGTTCAACAATGTGTTGCTGCTTGTATAGACTCACGCAGTGGTTCTGAAATTTTTTTTACGACCAGATGTTCTCCATCTGTTATTGTAACGTATTTAAATAAATATCCCTAATTGTTCGACGCTGTAACTTTCTATCTGACAATTGTCATTAAGCGTGCGTTCATTGCATTGCATTTTCGCTGCCAAGCAACGTACATACTTCTACTGTAAACTACTTAATTGTATAAAGTTAATAAAGTCAAACCTTGACCGTGATTTAAAATTGCAAGGTCCATGGCCGATAATAACTGAGTAGATGCAAAGTGTGATATTAATGAACAATCAATCATAGGATTAAAAAAAATTCTTATTGGATGTTGTTTGCTTAACCTATGAAGATAAATTTATATTTTTGTATGGTAATCAAAATGATGTAGATTTTAGTTTTCGCTTATTTAAAAGGAAAAGATTGAAATGATGCAAGATCAAAGCGATTTTAATATTTGAGAATTCTATTAGAAAGTTATTCAACACTATATATTTTTTTTGTAATGTTAAGCTTAATTTCACATAACTGAATGATGTAACTAACGAACTAATAGAGGAAGAAAAAAGTCAAGGTTTGTGTAAGAACGAGTGTAATAAATTCACCAAACATAAAAAGTCAAATTAAATAAAATTATTTGCGGTTATCTCTTTTTTAATGCTTTGCAATCCTAACCACATCATTGCATGATGCGGTTAGTTGATGATCTCAACGAAAGAAAATTTTATTGAAAAAATAGTTGTTTCACGGGTAAATAATAGTTGTTTAATGTTTGAAGTACTGATTGCGGTTCGGAAAGAATTTTTAAGGGTGCGTGATTTATAACATATTTTCTTAGACAAATCAAGAAGGAAATAATTAATTATTTTTACAACAACAATTAATTTAAAACATATTTCCCAGAAACTGGTCAAAACAAAAGTATAATTTTCCGAAAAATCTGGTTTATTTTGGGGACCCTCTGCAGAGTGACGCCCGGGCAGACGCTACCCCCTGCTATGGCTGAGAATTATCTCCTACCGGAGATTGCCTAAGCTAAATATACGATTTTTTTCCTCACCTCAATTAGGAATTTCAAACATTCACTTCTGTCTTCAAAGTTCTGGATGAAGTGCAGTTACCTCGTTCTCTTATAATCATTTAGCAGAATTTTTACTTCTTTGTCATTAAATTTGTTTTTAACTATATTTTTTACTGCTTTCTTCGCAACAAAAATAACATTAATGATACAAATAGGTTATTACATTTTCATGCCACTTGTGGTTTCATACAATTTTTCAATTGGAAAGTTCAGTTTAAAACCTCTATACAACGAATTCGATTATATACTGCAATCATTCAGCCTTTTATAATAACCAGTCTTGTTCGCATCCTTAAACTTAAGCAAAAACGAAAATCCCATCACTTTTTTATTATAGGGAGGAGGATTATTAGAATACAATTATTAAATCTCAATATGTCGTATGCAAGAGAGAAAACTGCATGTACTCCGCTTTTGGTTCTATACATCTAAGTGAAAAATCTTTCAAATCCTGCAAGAAATTGTGCATCAGGTTGAAAGTCACAAAGTATACCTCAGATTTTCGTGATATGAAAATAGAGTAGTGGAGACATTAGGTTCGCATTAAAATTTTTATTTAACTATAATGAAGGGAAATACTTATAATTTATGCATTGTCTTTTTCTTATTATTTTCTATATAGGTTTAAAAGTACTTAATATATGTGCACATTTTTAATTTTTTTGTGATTTTGTTGAATAAATAAATTTTATGTAGTTTATTTCTATGATAAGAAATATCTTTAAATGATGCAAAATTAATATATAATAAAACTGTAAATCTCTATTATTGACCTCTATTCTCTAACTCTACACGCATTATCACGAGAATCGAAATGTTTCGAACATGTCCTGCTTTATTGTATGCTGAATCATATTGGTAGATTGGCGGGTTTTGGCACGCCAGAGCTAAGGAGTTACCGACCCCTGCCGTAAGAATAACCGCTTGTGATCCCGTAAGATCCCTTGTGTGATGTGCCATTACTAGAGAATCCCCCGTCCATCACTTAAGTATAGTAGTAAATTATATGAGTGAAAAGTGCGTTCGATGGACTGAGAGAGGGCGGGGAGGAAGGATGGGGAAATTGAATTTACTATCTGCATAATGCTTGAGATTTCTTTTTAATTACTCAGACACAGTGCCCCCTTAATATATACTTGAAGTAATAACGAACTTCATTATTTGACACAATTAGATGACAAAAATTATGCTCCAGCTGGTTCCACATTTTCACAACAAACGATGGACAGACTGATCCAGTTCAGATTTTATGAGAAAGATTTTTATTACTTCACTCAATTATTTAGATGAAATCGATTTGAATGTCATAACCTCGCTAATTCTTCATTTTGCTATTGGTACCGCATCTTTCACCATCTTAGAAATCTCAAGATGGAAAAACGTTTAGACAAGATGTCGTTCCTTACAATTTTTTAGTTTTCGTCAAGAAAGGTAAATAATGAAGATATTTCTTAGCTGACAGTTGTGTAAGGTGGCACAACCGAGTAAGAGATAATGCAATCAGGGGCGGCTCTAGGGACGGACAAACCGGACCAGCGTTCTTTTATGTTGAAACTTAAGAATTCGACGCGGACTTATGGTTCAAACGTGGGAAATTTTTATAAGTTAACACATATTTTACTAATAACTTTCTTCCCATCCCAGGTGGTCACTATGAGACATTCCTTTCACCCATCCGACGTCCAGTGTCAGCTCTATCAAGGGGGACGGGCAGAAGACAGAGAGAGTCACAGGGAGGGTTTTATTTTAGTCTTGGAGTGTGGTTATCGTAAAGTAAAATAAGCATTTGTGATCCCCCACAATCATTACTCTTTCAGAAGAAATTGGCATGCTGAAATGGCTGATTTCTTCTTTTACATTACTCCGTTTGAATTAATAACGAACAACTTATTTCGAATTATTTTGTGTATATGACTTCAAATAATATATATGTAACCGGTGGCCAAGTTTGGTGAATGAATTTTATTTCAAACCTAATATTGTACAGCATCAAATACACGCGATTTACTGTCCTTCAAAATTATCTCAGTAGATGGTAATGCACTGTTGGGAACAGTATATAAATCCAGGAAGCTCACTGTAAATAATTCTTTCCGTAGCAAAGCTTTCAGCTCGGCCGTGTGGCCGCGGTAGCCAGTGGTATAGGTATCGGACCGTGGCTTGCTTTGTCACGGGTTTGAGTCCAGTACCACTAAAGACCCGCCGTGTAGGGCAGCGATGCACGTTAAATCTGTCGAGCTGAAACGTCACTCCGTTGGTGTGGTGTGGTAGTTAGGGAGAGGGAGGGTGCCAGCTCAGGTGTCGTCCACGTCATGACCATGGTTTCAAAGTTACGTGGTCCGTCGCCGGAAGCCCTCGTGTAGCTGAACAGTGCGACGTTAATATTCAATCAATCAATTCAGCTCGCCCGTCACGTTGCTTTGAATGACGGTGATGTCCGTAAATCACAAGTGATCCGATTCTTAGAGATCCAACGCCAGGGAGGGCGTTTCTTCTCCGTTTGTGTAAACCGCGAAAGAGACAAAAAACAAAAAGCGATCTGTAGAGCAGACCGCAAGTAGGACCGGAAGCAGAGCAGTCGTCCTTTTTCCGTCGCCTAACCCCACGCGGGGCGAACGGAAAGGTAGAAAAGAAGCGCACTGAGGAAGGGAGAGTGTCCTTGATCACAGCTGTGAGAAGAGAAAGGGTTGCTCAGTCGTGTCGTCTAGGCAAGGGTGGTTGCTCTGTGTGTGTGGGTGGGGGCTATGAGTTCCAGTTTCGGGATAGTCTGCTAACTGTCTGACGGTGAGATTACTGATGAAACGGCAGTTGAAGGTAGAAGGGAAGTGAAAGGTTTCTGATTCTTGAGGCGGGGATGGAGAGATGGGAGTTTTTTAAATCTCTTTCCCATCAGGGGCTGACTTCAATCTGGGGAAAAGGAAGAAGTCTGCAGAGTGCCAAATCGGGTGAATAAGGGGGTGATCAAGTGTCACAACTCCATTCGTGGCCAGGAACTGCCGTACAACCAAGGCGGTGTGTGGCCGAGCATTATCGTGGATTTTCCAGAAGCCTTGCTTGGCGTACTCAGGGCGAACGCGACGGATGCGTTGCAGTAAACACTTCAGAACTTCGGCATAAGCAAGAGTATTCAATTTAGTACTCTCAGGTAGGAATTCTTTGTGAATGAGGACCCTTATAGTCGAAGGAATGCGATGAGCATTGTCTATATGCGCGATTTTTTC